>PVKE010006553.1:0-53935 GCA_004027555.1 Craseonycteris thonglongyai | reverse complement strand
TCGCTTCTTTATTGAAGGTGATTGAAGCAGTTTTGCGGATGTTTGCTTCCTCTTTCTTGATGGACCGCACTGTAGATTCATTCACCCCGTCATGGCGTGCCACAGATGCATCACTTCTGCCCTCTTTGATCATATCTAAAAGTTTCACTTTTTCGCTGATGGTCATCATCTTCTTCCTCTTGGGCGCCCCGGAGGAAGCGTTTGCAGGGGCACAGCGCTTAGGCGGCATTATAAGGGCTTAATGAATAAAACAAGTCATCGCTTAAACAAAACAAGTTATCGCCAACACAACACTAAAATACAGTATGCGAGACAGTCCACATCATGGACAAGACTGGCGAGACACAACAAGAGAAGATGCGAGGTGAGGCTGCGATGATGCGCAGACAATCAGCTCACAGGGATAAAGCCACTCGTCCTCTCATGGGTCGATGTCGCACCGGAAACCAATCACGCGCCGTGATGAGAGCCCGTGGGATGGACTCTGAGTCAGCTCATCTCTTTGTTTGACACGCAGGGATCCTTCTCTCGCGCGCATCCACATGAAACAACGCTCCGTTCCGCCATGTGGCTGCCGACATGGTTGTATTTTTTCATTTTTATTTTTTGACGAATATTTTGGGGAAACCTGCGAAGCACTGAAGCCGCAAAACATGAAGCGCGAAGTGGCGAGGGAACACTGTACTGAAGTTTAAACATGTAATAATACATACACAATTTTAAACAGTGTTTTATTGAGAAAACGTGTGAGAGTGAGAGAGCGAGAAGGGGTGGGGGCAGAGCAGTCTCCATAGTTGTACATCATTAGTTGTGGCGTGGTTTCATTCCACGCAGGTGGAGGTGGGGCTACACAGGGTGGGAACCAAACCAGGAACCTCCTGCATGGGAGGTGAGGACCTTTGCCACCGAGCCATGCAGGCTGTTACCAGTGACACTAAGTTCAGCTTACAGGGTTGCATGGGCCAGGGCCGGATATCAACCCCCAGAACTCATGATTGCAAAACAAGCGCTCCACCTCTGAACTATCCTGGCATGCCCTAAATACACAATTTTTTATAAATAAATTTCAGAGTGTTTTGGGGTTCACCCCTCATATTTCCAAATAAGATCACATTCTGAGATTCTGGTGGATATGAATTTGAGGGGCACACTATTTAACCTGTTACCATAGAAGTGTCTAAACCTTTGTCTTCCCTGGGCCACACTGGAAGAAGAATTGTCTTGGATCACACATATAATACTTTCACAACTAATGATAGCCAATGAACTAAAAAAAAAAAAAGCTCATAATGTTTTAAGAAAGTTTATGAATTTGTGTTGGGCCACATTCAAAGCTGTCCTGGGCCACATGCAACCCACATGTTGCAGTTGGACAAGCTTGTGTTACTGGGGTCAGGTGCTGCTCGCCACTTCCAAAAATCAAGAGACAAGGTTGGTGGAAAGGAAAGTAGGTTTATTGAAAATGCCAGCATCCTGGGAGCATCGTGGACTCTTGTTTAAAGTCCATCTTCCCATTTCTGCCATGGCCAAAAGATTTTATAGACACAGAAGAGGCAGAACCAAAGAAAGGGGGAGGTGGTCCAGCAATTCCTGTGTGATTTGAAACAGAAAAGAAGGAGCTTCCCAGTGGTTTCCGGGATTAGGGTGGATCTTTCGCAAATGTTGAAAAGTCTTCTTCCAAGTCAACGTAAACAGTCATTGAAACTGGTATGTTAAGTAATCAGAAACTGGTATACAGAGTAAACAGTCATTGAAACTGCATTAAGGAAGGAAGCAAAAATAAAAGTTTCAAAAGGTTTTAAGGTAAGTTACATTGTCGAATAGAAGTGAACTTATGATATTAGATCCTGAAAATAGATAATACAATATAACCCTTAGCAACCTACTACATTCGTAAATAAGCGTGTATCCCCTGTCTAAATGTCATAATTTGACTTACAGTGCTATATTACTCCTCTAGTGTAGGGTAAAAATACACACAAGAAATCATTTACCTAATAATTATGTATTTTTGTAAACATCCCTCCAAATAATGTTATCAAAACCTCTCACATTATGACTCCAGCGTTGTGCAGTGCTGGGTTTTTGTTTTGCTTCTCTTCGAGGAGATTCATTAGGCCTCTGAATGCCAAAGTGTTGCATGTTATTCAAGCTTCTATTTTAAAGTTGTGAAACTGTCATTTTCAGGAAGCTCTTTTGTGTTGCACACTTCCAGGTTCTGGTTATGTAGCAGTGAAATGATCAAGAACAGACTCTCAAGTTCACTTGCTCTAGTGAATGCACAGATGGTAAACACAAAATGCACAATGATATAATTTCAGACAGTGAGACATGCTATTAAGAAAAATAGAATGAGAAAATTGAGAAAGGTACGTTCAACTTTAGAAAGGGTGGCCAGAGCAAGCTTCTCTCAGGGGACATTTATGCAGAATAATTAAGCTAGCTCCTTGCTACCATAACTTTTTATGTCTATTTCCTCCACTGAAATTTTACTAGAAGTGCTAACTAGTCCACATACTACATTAAACATAATCACCCTATAATATAATCACAGTTCTTTACATCAAAGAAGTGTTCTTAGTCACTGCATTGCCAACTAACCATAGATTTGATGCACCTGTGGTATATCCATTCACAATCACTGCATTCCAGGCACTATTCTAGGTGCAGGCAGATACAGAAAATACACAGCACAAATCCTCAGTATCGTGTAACTCCCCTAGAATGGAGCTTACATTCCAGTATTAGACATGAAAACAGAACACTTTCTCTCTTACTTCTGTCTTACCTTCAGCAAATCATTTCGTGGTTCTAGACATCAGTTTCCAAGTCTGTAATGTAAGGAAATTACAATAGACCATCTCTGAATGCACTTCTGACTCAGCACTCTATTTTTTTAGGATCGCAGCAACCTGATTTACCATAGCGAAGGAGGCATGTTAAATATCATTCCAATTCAGGCAGCCACTATTATCCCTGGAATCGTGAATAGAAAACAGTAGTAGGGATCTTAGACTCTGGGATCTGTAGTTCAGTGAGTGGTATCATTGTGGGAAAGATGACATTATCTATATTAAAACAGAGGCCCCAGCTGTCAATTGCAAATATGGGGAGCAGCTATAGCCTCATGTTGTAACATGGCATACTGTTTTACAGCAAACTTTTTTTAAGTGTGAAGAGTACATTCTAAAGTAATGAGAAAAAGTATAGTATAGTAAATATGTACACCAGTAACATAGTCATTACTATCAATATCAAGTATAAAGTACTGTACATAATTGTATGTGCTCTGAGTTTATATGACTGGCAGTCAGTAGGCTTGCTTTACACCAGCAGCAACACAAACACATAAGTAATGTGTTGGACTATGACATTACAATGCCTATATCATAGGCAATAGGACTTTTTCAGCTCCATTATAAACTTATATGACCACCATCATTAATGTGACCCTTCATTAATTGGAGCATCATTTGGCAATGCATGGCTCTCATAAATTTGGATTTAGACAATGATTTTGAGATCTCCACGTAAAAATGGTGAGTATTTCCAGCAGACCGTTGTATACACAGCTCTGTCACTGTAGCAAGAAACGAAGGCTGATATAACAGATGTGCCAGACACCAGCTGGCACTGATGAGTCAGTGTTTTTGAAGTGTGGTCCCCAGACCATCTGTGTTACAGTAAATTAAGGTTGGTGTTAAGAGCCAATTCCAGAATCCACCTACTGAATCAGAATCTCTTGCAGGGGAGTTTAGTAATCTCTGTTTGAATAAGCTCCTGTGTGATTCTTACTCACATTTAAGGGGGAGATACATGGGTAGAGGGGATTATTGATGTTAGGGCTCTAGAAATAAAGTTGCATAAGGAGAATGCAGGAGAAAAGGCAGCCAGAGAAGACTTTTTATATGACCCTGTAGCACCTAGAATTCAGTCACTTCATACCACCTATTGAGTGAGTAGGGCTCAACCTTGGCTTCACATGAGAGTAACCTGATTCTTGGGACCCATCCCAGACCAATGAAATCCATATCTCAGAGGGAATGAAGTAGGTCCTTTCCCTCCACAGCTCCAAATAGTTGCCCTACACCAAAACTTACAAACTGGTGGCAATTTGGACAGTGGAAAGGCCCTCACACTACTTTAAAAACTTAAATTTAGTTGCAAATATTTAAAAAACAATAGAACTCACATTTAAAGAAAACCACCGAAAAACAAAAAACGAAAGAAAGAAATCTTGAATTTCTAGTTCCTCATGAAAACTTGAAGAACTGGGCTTGCTGGGCCAACATTCCTGAGAGGCAAAAAAAAAACAACACCTGTTCCAACAGGGCCTTCCACGGTCATTGAGACTACCCTCTGGTCACCTGACCCCTGAAGGCATGTGCACACTATCAGGGGGTTTATCACCGCAGTTTCCCCAACCCCTACCCTGCCTCTCAGGCCCCATGCCAGCCTCTTGCCACAGATCCCAATGTCCCCATGGGCATGGCACAGAGTTTGGAGAAACAACTTGAAATGGGGCCCTACCTTATCTTCTGGTTTTATCCTCTGATTCTAGAGCCCATTTCTTGGAGCTGTCATTACCAAAGTGTCGGGTCACAAGGAGAGGACGGGTGCAGCTGCTCTGGAAGCAGCGCTCACCTCAAGCCAGGGTGAAGTCTGACACTGATACTGATAGTTCCGCATTCTGCCCACAGGGCTCAGCTCCCAGCTAACCGCAAATCCGCTGAACACCTGGGTTCCCCAGATGAACCCTGGCATGCCCCTCACCTCAGTGAAATCACTGTCCTTTGGGAGGGAGATGCCCAGCTTGTTTAAACAGAGAGTCTTTATAGTTGTACATCATTAGTTAGGACACAGTTTCTTTCCACACAGGGGGATGTGGGGTCTTGCGGGGCAGGCACCAAACCAAGGGCCTCCCTCTTAGGAAGTGAGAACCTTTGCTGCCAAGCCATCCTGGCAGTTACCGGTTGCACCACA
Organism: Craseonycteris thonglongyai; assembly: GCA_004027555.1. Taxonomy (NCBI): domain Eukaryota; kingdom Metazoa; phylum Chordata; class Mammalia; order Chiroptera; family Craseonycteridae; genus Craseonycteris; species Craseonycteris thonglongyai. The sequence continues at coordinate 48,952 of PVKE010006553.1, read as the reverse complement.
GTTCAGCATGTGGGTTTGCACAGGCTGGGGCCAGGAATTAAATCTCAGACCTTGTGATTTTGAGGCAAGTGCTCAACCACTGAGCTATACTGGCATCCCTGAAAAAACAGTTTTTATTATTTTCTGAGAGTTTCTCTGCAGGATTTAACAGTAAGAGAAGAAAAATCTTATTTTGATATGAGTGTTGGGTGGTTTTCTGAACTCACACAAAAGCTAAGTGACTGTCTTTCTGAAAGTAATCTGTCATAGAAGTCAACTCACATTTGTGCCTTAGTGAAAATACACACAAGCACATGAACTGAATCTTGGGTACCCACAGAGAAGTCTTAACATCTTGACCATCAATTCCATGTTCACAAATGCCTGGAGCTCCTAAAGTTTATAAAAATGCATTCAGGTCCACCATCTTTTATTTCTCTACAGCTGTCCCCATAAAAAAGACAAATAATACCTTAGACCAATACCCACAGAGCCACGCCCACAGCTAGTTCATTGAATGTTGTATTCCAAACTCTCATGACTGACACTCTAGAAATGTACAAAATAAGGTGAAAATCTGTAAATATTTTTCTTTTTTGAGAGGGCCAAACCCCCTGCTCTGCCCCACTAAAGAAACAGAATGATTTAATAGTTCAGTAAACTTGCAAATGATCACATTTGAAGTATAACAAAAGGAGAATTACAACAAGAATTGGGAAAGGGGCGTTTTAGTCAGCTCTGCCACTACCAATCTGTATCATCTTGGATGAGTTTATTAGGCTTTGTATCTTCAGGGCCTAAGTGCATTTTTGTAAACTTTAGGAGCTCCAGGCACTGTGGGGCTTCTCTAATGGGCAGCCAAGTTTCACTCCCTGTACTTGCATTTATTTTTACTAACACATAAGATTTTCCTTGTGTGAAAAATGAGGGTATTGCATACACAAATAAGTATCTACTTGATCCCTAAAATTCTATAGGTCTAAACAACTTATATTAAGTAGTAATGAATGCAAATTTTATTCATGTTGTGTATTTACACTTCTCTTATCACGATAGACAAGTTTGATGAAAATTTAACTTATTTGTCTCTGTGTGTTTGAGACTATTGTCATATATTTGAATGAGCCATGTGCTCTTCTTCCTGCTGTCTTTTGATTATAAGGACAATAAAGTGGGCAAAATGCATAAAATTGCATATCTGCAGAGTAAAGAAAGCTTGCTGTTTATTTTTCTCCAGCAATGAATTGATGATACTGCTTGGAAATGACACCTTTAATTATATGTTTGTAAGAACTAGAGAATTAGAATATCTAAAAAAGATGTAGTGGAGAATCATAGGTTTCCTTTCTTTTGAAAAAATTTTATTTTACCATATTAATTCAAATCCTTTATCTGGGATAAAATAAAGTACCATAAAATCAATAAAATTTTGTCTCGAATTCAGTATCAGCCTACAGTTACATTCCGTAATGATGCATATTTCAATTTAACTACCCAGCCATGACTATGATAATAGAGAAAATCAATGCGGTTGGGTCAGACATGCCCTTCTGAAATATCATAAGAAGAAATGCAATACTATTCTGAGAAACAAGATAGGGAAGTTCATCTTACAGTGCAGTCTGCCACCAATCAAGCCACTAATCAAGCTTTAGAATCAAAAATAAGAAAAACCTGCAATAAGTGGAAAGACACAGAGACAGGTAGAGGTCTCTATTCTTTTTTTCCCTTAGTAAAAGCAAGTAGGTTTGGCATAGAATGTGTCTACACACTCCACAGAAAGTGAATAATTAGGTCACAATCAAACAACTGGTTCAACAAACCCTCTACCTCCCGCCAAGTATTTAGTGACTTAATCAGTATCTGTGACCTAATGTTCCCTCTTCCCCTACAATTCAGTCTTTGGTTTCATGTTAACCCAGTGTTGTCAATTTATACAGCCCATCATAGAGAATTAAGAAAACCCTGTCGGTTTTGCTAGAGTGATGTGATGCTGAGAGGTAATTGACTTTGAAAGAAGACATTACAAGGAAGGAAAAGGAAGTCATGAAAAGAATATTATGGACAAACTATGTAATTATTACCAACCAATGCCACCCCAATAAATTTAACAATAAAAAATATATTATAGACATACATATCCCTCCAATCTCTATGTCTCACTCCCTTAAAAGTATATATCTGGAAACTAATTGTTACCAACCAATGTCACCCCAATAAATTTAACAATAAAAAAAGTATGTATCAAAATCTGAACTGAGATCATAGGGTGATTTTTAAATGTTAAGATTAAGAAAACAGATATAATACTTAAAAGAAAGAAGACTAATATGGGAGGGTTAAGTATAAATTGCTTATAAATTAGTAATCAATCATTTGTTTAGAAGTTCATTTTATTTTTCAGTAAATGAAATTTTAAAAAAGTCAGTACTTACTTCTATATGCTTTCTATTCACCATAGAAAATTTGATTCACTCAAACAGAACTAATTATACATAAATGCATAGAAGTTAGGATCTAAGTTTTCAAGTATATGTAGGGGGAAAAAATCAGTATCCTTTTTTTCAATAACACTGTAAAGGTGCACTTAAAATTCTACAAACTCATCAGAGCAGCATCATTGAAAAATGAAACCCTCTTTCCCATATTTTAAAGCTTCTAAGTTAATGCTGGTATATATCTGTTATATAACTTAGTACACATTTTCAAGTAAGATAAGCCAAAAGTGAACACAAAATCTCCTTGCTTCTCTGTTTTTCTAAATAGCATCATTTCTCATGAAATAAACTGACTAGTGTCTCTAAATTTAGTTCATAAAACTAACCTCTCTGAAGAATAAAGCTCTTACTCTTGCATTAATATAATTGATATAGATAAATTTTGTGCTAGGAGAGAAAAAAGAAATAATTCAATCAAAGCCTGAGCTTAGAGAAAAATTGTTTTTATTTATTCTGCATTGATGCTAAGTAGAATAAACCAATATAAATGGATGTTTCCTCAAAAATATTCTAGGACTATTGTGTTCATCCATTAACATAATTTATAGTCTAGAAAAAAAAAAGTTGGTTTTAACTCAAAAGAAGGATATAGTTCCCAGTTAGTAAACTCTAAAATATTTACATAGTTTCTATTTCCTTCAGAAATAGTGGAAGAGTCTCTTAGTGGCTATCTAAATACATAAAAATCTTAAGCTACTTCCAGTCACTTAAGGCCATAATTCAAATTTTGCTCTTGTCAAATCAGGACTCCAAATAGAAATAAACAAATGTACATTTTTGTTTGTTTGTTTTTGTTAAATCACAACAAAAGGGAGTACCTTCTAACTTATCCTCATTTTTCCCCTACAAAGAATTTGTATTCAATCAGTATGTTTTAAAACATTCTTACTAACAGGAATATATTATATTTCCCTAACCAGCTTGTCATCTTTTCAGGTAAGGCCAATGCCAATGATGGAGATCCATAAAGATTACTTTTCTGAGAGTAGATGCACAGACACATTTTCTACCCAAATTGCTTTTCCTAACAATTTAAAACTATGTCAACTTTTATTCAATTTCATCATTTATTATTATTTTAAATACAGCATGTGAGAACCAATATTTATATCCATTTAAAGGCTGACTGTTTATTTATTTATTTATTTATTTATTTTATTAGGGTGATATTGGTTAGTAAAAATTACATATGTCCCAGGTGTACAAATTTCATCTATGTGTTAAAATATGTGTTCACCACCCAGGGTCAGCTACTCACATGGCGCAGGATCTAGTGTGCTCCTAGACAGCTGAAAGGGCTCGGGGCAGCTTGGATATTTCTGTGTTCTTTCCCAGCTCCTAATTTCCAAATAATTTCAACTTATTCTAAACTCTTCATGGTCTTCCAGTTGTGTGAAATTTTAATTATACTATTTTGCATAAAATTAATATGCATCAGATGTCAGAGAAAATAATGCTAGCATCATATCATAGCTTGGGTCTCAGGTAGTTTATTTTTAATAACCTCAACAATGAATATATTACCTTAATGAAGCTTTAGTTCATGATAGATGGGCCATTTTTAAAAGGTAACAGATTGAGCATTCACTTTGCAGATCCAGGATCCAGGGACCAAGGATCAAGCCCTGGGGCCGAGGACAGAGCCCTGGGTCTGAGGATTGAGTCCTGGCCCAGGCCCATGTGGACCCATATGCTGAACTTGGGTGTGCCCCAAGTTCAGTTCTTGCCAGGACCTATGCGGGAGGCTTCCAGTCCAGCTCCTGCCCTGCGCAGCCCCGCGCCCACCTGTGGAGTGAAACTACATTGAACACTATGTCAACTATGGAGACTGCTCTGGGGCCGTCCCCTTTCTCTCTATCTCTCTCTGTCAAAAACAAACAAAAACAATAAAAATAAATCTTTAAAAGGAAATAAACATAGTGCAGTTAGTTTCAGAAGCCTAAGAAATTTGGAGAACTTTGCTTGAATCAAACGACCAAGTGAAACACTAGTATATATTGGCTAAATCTTTTATTTCTTTGCAACTAGTTTCTAAATCCTGAGTTTCCCAAAACTCCCATTTCTCCCAGCTACTCTTTCATCTCAGTTATCTCTCCAGATTTTCAATGGTCGTTGGTGGTGGGAAGGAGGTGAATATAAGTAAAAAGAGGGAACTGTGAAGTAGAAAGGCGTGGAGTGACATCAAGTGCAATGGAGCTGAACACTATGCCCACTATTATCCCTCACCATCGAAATAAGCATTTTGTCTGCCTCTTCCATTCTCCCAAAGCTTACTGCCCCAGATGACCGCTCAAATGCCATTTGAAATGATAGCTCAGGCTTTAAGTTTATCATCCTGTATAATTTGCACACAAAATAAGTATTTATAAATAAATTCTCATGATGCGAAAACATCCTGCCATAGAAGGCCTACTCAGTACAAGAATATGCAAATGGCGGATGCCGGGATGGCTCCATGGGTTGAGCACTCAGCTTGCAGCCCAGGGTTCGAGGATCAAATCCCTGCCCTGGCCGGTGCAGATCCATATGCTGAACTGGGGAGTGCCCCCAGTTTGGTTTTCACCGAGGTAAGCTTCCTATGTGGGAGCCCCTGGCCTGCCCTACACAGCCCCATGGTCACCTGTGGAATGAAACTATGTAGAAAACTAATGACATACAACTATGGAGACTGCTCTGGGCCCTCCCCGTTCTCTCTGTCTCTCTGTTTCTTTCTCTGGCACAAACAATAAAAATAAATCTTAAAAAAAATAATATGCAAATGAGCAGATGTTTCATCTAGGCATGACAAAATTTGACACACTAAAATTTGAAGCCATAAACATTTGGAGGAGGGTACAGCATAAATCTAGGTGCCAAACAAAATACAGTGATCCCTCGTTTTTTGCAGTTAATGGGGACCAGAACCTTCCGCGAAAGCTGAAAAACCGCGAAGTAGGATTTGCCCCTAGGAATTTTCTCATGGGTCGATGTCGCCCCGGAAACCAATCACGCGCCTTGATGAGAGCCCGTGGGAGGGACTCTGAGTCAGCTCATCTCTTTGTTTGACACGCAGGGATCCTTCTCTCCCGCGCATCCACATGAAACAACGCTCCTTTCCGCCATGTGGCTGCCGACATGGTTGTATTTTTTCATTTTTATTTTTTGATGAATATTTTGGGAAAACCCGCGAAGCACTGAAGCCACAAACCATGAAGCGTGAAGTGGCGAGGGAACACTGTAAACGCAGAGCTTTGTCCCTACTTTCTTCTGTGCTGCCCTCCTGCCCTTGTGCATCCCCAGCTACGTCCTGGTCTCCTGACTTATTGTTGTCCTCTGTGTCCCAATGCTGCTGCTGAGGGCTGATGTGTTGTTTTGCCTGTGTGCAAGTGTGGCCAAAGGACGTCTGCAGGACCAGCATTCTCCTCATCTAGCACGTGCAGAAAAGCGGTCCTTTGGTTTATAGCTATTGTAGCAGTTTTCACAGCCTGTTACTGTTTATGGCAGTGGGCTCTTCGTCTTGTAAGCTACTTGATACCTTGACCCCAAACAACTGGCCTACTTTTCACTCCATGCTCTGCTGTTGCTGTTCCCCAGCATTTTGTAGCCAGGCTGCCTCATTTGGAAAAAGTACTTCTGTGTATCCTTATAATACCTTTCCTGTGTCTTCAGCAATTCACTCTGCTTCCATTCTTCAGACAGTTGATACTTGGGTATTCTACTGTCAGAACTGAGACAACTGGTATGGGTAAGAGTCAGGGAAGTGTGACTCTTCCCTGACTCCCTAAGTGTCTCTCACAACCTGTCATAAGACTTTCTTATTAATCATTAAGAAATTCTTATTAATCATTAAGTCACTTGCAATTTACATCCAAAGTTAAAGTGTTAAAGGTCCCTATAAATAGAACAAGGAGGAAATCAGTAATATTATAATAGTCACTCTTCATTTAACATGCACTATGAGTAGCCACTGTATAAAATTGTCTTTAAAACCCAAGAACTCCTGTAAGGAGTTTCAATTGCCCCTATTTACAGATGAGACCTCCAGAGGGGCTACATAAACTTTTCCAAGATATCTAGCAAGTGACAAGGTAAGATTCAAACTCAGGACTGTCAGACCCCCGAGCCCAAGGTTGCCACACCGTATGTGGATCATGCAGCCCAGTGGGCTTGGTCAGACATTCACACCTAGCACAGGAGCTGAGGTGCCCAATAAATGTTTAATGAATCCGCGAATGAGCACCTTACTGTGAATCACTTTACCAGACTGGCTTCTAGTTACCTGGCAAATATTCTGAACAAGTGAGACCCTGGGCAAGTTTGTTGTGGTAGGAGAAAGAAAAGATGCAGAGCAGTGCAGAGGGCTCAGCAAAATCAGGCCTGGGTAAGACACCATCATCCGGAGAAGCCAGGGAGAAAATCACAACACTACTGTCAAGTCAGGAGGACAACAGTGAGTGGATTAGAAAGAAACAGCCCAGCGAAGATAAGGAAGAAGCCCAAACGAGCCTGAGCTTCTATTGTGGCTCAGAGACCACGCTGCTACTGTTCTCCCTCCTCTCCCCTTCCACCATCTCCCATTCAACATTACACGGCTGAGCAGTCATGGAAATGAGACAAGAAGTAGGAGCTTATCCCACGGGGAAATACAGCTTCTGGTACGTAGACTTTACACTCTGAAAAGAGCAGTCTACCTCACTTTGAGCTGTATTTTTCTCAAGAGCATCACCCATTATCTCAACTGTATTCCTTTCTCTTCTAGACCCGACCTGGAGAAAAGAAAGATCTGCATCTTTTCGAAAACGTATTCCAGCTCCTTTAAAAACATCTAAGATGTGCTACAACAATGAGAATATCCCTGAGGATGCACTGGGAGACCCCTCTCCTCTGTTGCACGTCACTGTTACTGAGCTAGAGAAGTTATATGGAAAATACCCGGGCACTGACAATATTGTGGGAGGAAGGAAGTGAAGGAAGAAACAAATAGAGGGAGGTAGGATGGAAAAACAATATTTAAACACAAACAGAATCAAGTAGATTGGAGGGTGTCATGTGTAGAGCCAGGGAAAATGGACTGGTTTTAACTGGACCTTGCGCTGTTATTCTTGCTGTGAGAGACTTGGTCAGGAAAAAGCAACAGCTAGTGAATAAGCTTGAAATGAGCTTAAAGAGGAAGTGTAATGAACCCTGACAAGATAAATGGGCTGATGACACCCATGTGACTGGCCACAGCAGAGGGCAAGAGTGTGAAGAAATAAGTAGTGATGTTATTTAAGAGACTGTTAAAAAGAGGTTCAGGATGTGAGAGGTGAGAAGGAAAACCAGTCCAAAAGCCTGAACGAAACACAGCACCCAGCACTGGCAGGAAGGCTGGGAAGAGTATTACCATAAGGGTCAATGGAATGGAACCATTGAGCTAGGAACTCAGTCAGGAGACTCCAAGAACAGTTCCGCCGTGAGGCTAAGTGGAATTGGACCTGAAAACCAGAGTGGCAAACTCCCCGTCTTCATGGGAAAGCCCAGTCTTGTCCTAGGATCAAAGTCAACTGATTTAGTAAGGTTGATCAGGATTGCCAAGTGCAAAGGGTAGTGATAAATGGGGAGGTAAAAACGAGAAGTACATGGAAGAGTCTGATTAACTCGTGAACCCTTGCCCACCTAATGACTGACTAGCACAAAAGCGAGAATTTGCAATTTCTCTCACCGGCATATCAATGTATCCTTCACTTTCCTCTTACTGTAGTTAATCCAAGGTGCACATGACTTGTAGTAAACAGTGCTGCACTGCAGTGAGTAAAGAGAAAGCAAAGGTGGTACAAGCCCCCATGCTCCTGAGGTTTCCTCAGACCCATTCCCCTCCATCCTTCAACAAGCTTGATTCTCCATTGACAGCAGGTCAAACATAACTGACATGAAACACCAGAGAGAAATTGTTCCCAAGAGTTTTCTCTCTTAGCTGTCTGAGAACTTGCTCAAGGAAGAACAGATAAAACAGTGTCCAGTGTGAGGCGATATGTGAAAAAGAATAAGGCACAAACCAGACGTGTAAGATTACATCATAAATTCAGAGAGAAAGTATTGATATCTGTTCACAATAATATTTGGCAAAACTAGACAACAAGTAGACTCCTAAATACATTTTTTTTAAGCTGGTGAAGACTTTTTGAATTCCTTTATAATATTAGGTTGAGGCAATATTTAGGAAAATGTTGAAATTCAAAAATACATGTCAGGGGAAGCCGGGATGGCTCAGTGGGTTAAGCGCTCACTTTGCAGCGCCGGGGACCGGGGATCGAATCCCGGCCCCGGCCCATGTGGAACCATATGCTGAACTGAGAGCTCCCCCAGTTCAGTTCTCTCTCTGTTTCTGTCTCTGTCTCTGTCTGTCTGTCTGTCTGTCTGTCTGTCTCTCTCTCTCTCTCTCTCTCTCTCTCTGTGTCAAAAAAAAAACCCAAAAATACATGTCAAAGTATTTCAATTTTTATAGGTATTGATTCTCATTAGGTTTAAAAATTTTTTAAAGAATAGAGAAATATGTGCATATTTTAAAAGATCTACAGTTTTTCTAAACCTAATAAAGAATGCATATTTATTTGCTTTTGTACAAAGGGATAATTTTAGATTAGACTGATTTGCTTCACTTTTTAACAAAGTTATAAAAAAATTTACCACTGTTTATTTTGTTACATGCAGGGCACACAGAATATCAACTAGTTGTAATTTTACCTGTATCACTATGTTTCCCTTGCTCTCTAAATTCTTATCACTACATTCTCACTAATTACTATCCAAAATCCAGGAACCAAATGGGTTTGATAACACATCTCTCATTTTGCAAACCTGCTACCCGAGTTCTCTATGAACTAAAGAACTGTATAATGAGGGCTACTTACACATAAGATTTGGAGAAGCAAAATGTTTCACTTTTGAAATACGTTTGGCTGTTAAACAGAGACTGGAAATAATAGTGGCTTAAATAGAATGGAACTTATCTTTCTCAAGTATAAAGGAAGTCTGGAGGTAGGCAGCCAGTTCTGATATTGGAGAATGACAGTCAACACAGTCCCAGGTTCCTTTCTTTTCCATCTACCTCATTTGTGGCTTTTATCATCAAGATCACCTCAGGTCTGAGACAGCAGCTAAAACTCCAGTCATCACATCTCCACTCTAGTAGGAAGCAGGAGGAAGTAGGAAATAAAAAAAGGTCCTCACCAGCTATCTGGGCTTGTTTTAAGGAGCCTTTCAAGAAGACTCACCCAACAACTTTTGTATCTCATTGGCCAGAACTTCATAGCACGGCCACACCTAGCTGCAAGGGAGGTACAAATGTAATCCTCTACATGGACACCTTGCCACACCAAATAAAAGCTGTTTTCTCATTGAGCAATATTGTGTAGTGCCCGTCAGTCTCACTACAAGCTATTATTAAAGCATTAAAAATACATATGATCCAATACAACTGTTTTAATGACTTATGAACAATACCTTTTGTGTGATTCATTATACTACTGATCCTACCATTAACATACAAAGTGTAAGAGTTTACTCACTTATTGACACATTTCTAAATAAAGGTTACCACATTAATCTAGCCTACCCCCTAAAAATCATAATAGATACATTGAAGCTCTGGTATTAAGTCTTTGCTATGGAGCAGCAGTACTTAGTAAAGTGTTAATCCAATTTACATCAAAACCAGAAGACTAGTTTTTAGGCATCTCCAAAGGGTAGTTTAAGACAGGGGTGAATGGGGCCTTAACTCTCCCATAATCTTCCTCAAAAAGAGCCCCACACTCAATTATTTGATATAAATGGTTTTCTCAAATTACACACACACACACACACACACACCCTCTATAGGGTTAGCTTCACAGTCCGACTAGCACAGATTTACAACTAGATTGCAGATTCCAGCTCTAAATTTCTCTAATATGGAAACACTAGAGTTGCTTGTGTTACTTAAGGACATAGAAGATAGTCCCTCTTTTCTATGCATGCTTATTAAATGCTAGAGAGCTTTAGGTGTTGATTAGCTACACTAGAAAAGACAGAAAAGAGAAACAGGGTAAGAGAGAGAACATTCTATTTTCAAATGGTTTGCAAATATTCCCATTAGCCATTTAAACCCTCTTACCCACACAGAGACATTAGAGATCATGAGAATGAGATTCAAGATGCTGTTGCTATGCAATGTAGGGACAATGTAATGTAGAATTGTACAGCTGGAAACAATGTAATTGATATCAATTAATGTCACCCCGATAAATTAAAAAAAAAAAAAGACACTGTTGCTAAGGCAGTTCTTCAAATTAGGATGAAAATCCCACTATAAATAATACATTAAAGAGCTGGTTGCTTTGTGCTTTTCTATACTTTAATTCCAATATGCATCCTTATAATTATCAACAACTCTTTTGAACCAAAGCATTCCTTGTTTCTTTTATTAGAAAGTGTGTATCACTTGTTAAGATTACTTCAGCCCAGGTTTCCCTCAGGGGAGAATAAAGAGATATTATTTGCCTGAACTGATCTTTAATCCAAATTCATTGTTCTGTTTCCTAGGTGATCCATTCAAGCACCACAGAGCCTGACAGAAATGAAAGAATCTTCTGTAATATATTCTATTGTGTTAAAAGTTTTAGCAATTTTTTCCAGGTGTTTATTTTAGATTCTTAGGGACTGTAATTACAGCCACATAAAAAGCTACTGAATGCTTAATCCTAATTTTTTTTATGACCAAGAGTTATTTTTTATTTGATGCTCTAAAATTCTAAGAAAATGTTAAAGAAGACATAGCAGTTAACAGTGATATTTTAAGAAACCAACTCTGGATCACTGCTTTTGATGTTGGGAGATTCAGCCTAACTGTATTGCTCTGTAAGAATGTCATATTATTTTGAAACATACAGTATGTTTCATGAGGTATGTTTCAGAAGACTGCATTGTGTTGGACTTGATTTATAATAGACCCTGTTATTCGCATACATTGTCTTAAAATGGTTTCTGTCTCTTACAAACACTTGTGCTATCCTTGAAACTTTCTCACTTTCTCTCTTTATGCCTCAATCTCCAACTCTCGGAAAGTTAAAAAACAAAACTTGATAATATTGTTCAGCCTGTCGGATGGGATTATATGGTGCTCAAATAAGTCTATTTATAGCCTTTGACAACTGTAAACCATTATATAAATCTAAGCTACTATAATTATGACTGTTATGACAAATGTTTAACTGGAAATAGAATAGATCATGGAAAGTAAGAAAATATTTGTGGTTAACGCAGAGGATTCATACACATAGTAACAGGAAAAAAAGAATACATAATTGATGGAGCCAAAAGGAAGGTGCCATTGTTAAATTAGTTAATTTTTAAAGGTAAGGATTAAAAGATGCAATTTTTACAAATGAGCAGTCACTGCTAAAAACATAATTACCATAAAAATAAAGTTGTTTTTTAAAGAAAAATCTTACAATGCAGGTGTTTCAAAAGAAATCCAGTTTAATTGTATAAATTAACTGGAACTGTTTCCAAATAGTTGTTTTACTGAGTAACTATATAATCATTTTAACTACCAAAGAATCACACAATTTGATAGCTTAAAAAAATTTTTTTGAAAACTGTTCAGCACCCTTATTTTATCATTCCAATGAGGATAAGAAACATCTACTTCCACATGAGAAACAAAACTCATCAAGACTTTAAATTTCAGAAATGTTTACAGATCACTGTGATCATGACTATATCCCCAACTTAAGAACACAATGTACTGAAGAAAAAAAAAAAAAAAGAATGAACGAATGAGCACTAAATACATGTGAGATGCAAAAAGGAACAAGACAAAGTCTCTAATACCCAGGACTACACAGTCTAGTAGGAAGACTGGGATCAATTCACACATACCTGTGACTACAGGGAAGAGAAAGAGAGGTGCTACAACAGACACAAAATGTGGAGGGCATTTGAAGAAACATGACTTCATATATAGTGACGGGGAAGAAAGGTTTCATGCAAGTTGATATGGCTCCAAAGGACGGGTTAAACATTGAAAAGCAGAAACAGCAGGAAAAAGAGCTGGGGTGGACAGTGAGGGGTGTGAGGAGCTGTCTTCTAGATCAGGGAAGCAGTGTGATACAAATAACACCAGGTAGTTTTTAGGGGTGACTATGGCAATTGGACTGACACATAGGGCACAATTAGGAAAGACACTGCATAGGGCTATTGATGCCAAGCTAGGAGCCTGAACCATGTTCTCTAGGCAGCGAGGAGGCACTGAGAGTCAGTACGCAGAGGACTGACCAGTCAGAAGAGCATCTTAGGAAATGAATTTGACAATTGAGTGTGGATTTGTTGATGTGGGGCTAAAATAGAAAATAATATAAGGAAATGCAGGAAGAGTAGGACAATGAGGTACAAAGAAGAGAACCCACAGAAAGGTTTTGTGTTCAGAAGCAAAATCAGCTGAATCTGTAAGATTTAGAAAAATAATTGGCTGTGAGAATTTGAAAGGGGCATAAGTGATAGGCTAGGTAAATGGAATAATTTATTTTAGAATTAATTGCCTACTCTGTCTAATGCTTCATTGAGCTTGGCTAAGTAATTGGCAAGAGTGATTTACTGAATATAGATTGAATATGGAAAAGTTGAGTCTCACAGTTCCAAAATAGAGCATTTTAATTGTGATCTGTGTTATTTTTATATCTGATACGAGCAATGTGGTTAATACAAGCAAGTCCTCCCACATCTGGAAGCAGCTAAATTACAGATTAGAAAGGCCTGCTTTTAAGTGATGGCAACATATAAAGAAAACTGAAGTCTAGAGTATGGCTAATTTGCTAGAGACATAATGAATTCATTTTTTTACATATGTTGACAAAGTGAGGTCAAGATGACAGAAAAGAAGTTAAAGGGTATTAGTCCAGATTCTCCAGAGAGTGGGGAAGCCGAGATGGCTTAACGGGTTGAGCGCTTGACTTGCAGCCCTGGGTCCGAGGATTGAATGACGACCCCAGCCCATGTGGACCATGTGCCAGTTCGGTTCTCACCAGGGTGACTCCATGTGAGAGGCCCCTGCCCCCAACCCCGGTTCCTGCCCTGCACAGCCCTGCGGCCAGCTATGTAATGAAACTATGTAGAAAAACCAATGATGTGCAACTATGGAGACTGCTCTGGGCTCTCCCTCTTTTCTCTCTCTCTCTCTGTCAAAAACAATGAAAATAAATCTTTAAAAAAAAAGAAAAGATTCTCCACAGAAACAGAACCAACAAGAAGTGCATAGACATTGAAGGATAAATTTATTTTAAGGAATTGGATCACACAATTGTGGAGACTTGGCAAGTCCAAAATCTGATGGGGCAAACCCTTTTTCCAAATAAGTAACATTCATAGACTCTTGGGGATAGGATGTGGTCCTATCCTTTATGGGAAGATTCAGGGAAAAGTTGCAGTCCAAGTTCAAAGGCAATCTGCTGGCAGAATTCCTTCTCGCTTAGGGGAAGTCTGTCATTGTTCTAACAGGCCTTCAAATAATTTGATGAGAGCCCTCCACGTTATAGAGGGCAAACAATCTGCTTTATTCAGTCCACCAATTTAAATGTTAATCTCATCCAAAAACACCCTCACAGTAGCATCCAGAATAATATTTGAAAATACTCTGGGCAATATGGCCCAGCTAAGAGGAAGATCAGTTTAGTACAGTGTTTAAGAGAAAAAGGAGTATATCAAGAAAAAGTAATCATAAAATGTATGATACATCTCATACAGCCTCATACATCTGGAGTGGGTTGAATGATAACACCCCCAAAAGGTATGTCCATATCCTAAACCCTGGAGCCTGTCAACGTTACTGTATTTGGAAAAAGATTCTTTGCAGAAGCAATTAAATTAAGGATATTGAAATGAAGACATTATCCTAAATTATCTGGGTGGGTCCTAAATCGAATGACAAGTGTCCTTAAGAGGAAAGGCAGGGGGGAAATTTCAGACAAACAGAAGAGGAGGAGGCAATGTGACCATATGGAGTGATATGGCCAGAAGTCAAAGAATGATAACAGCCACCGTTATGGGGAGGATTCTTCCCTAGAGACTCCAACAGGACAGCAGCTGTACTGACACCTTGATTTTAGACTTCTGGCCTGTGGCACTGTGAGAGGACATATTGTTGTTTTGAAATCACCTAGTTTGTGCTACTTTGTTACAGCAGCCTCAGAAAACTAATAAAGCATCTGAGAATAAATATAATTGCTTTTGTTATTAAGAAGATATTAGTCACATTTAAAAAGATAGTTTTAATAGTGTGGTGTGGAGAAAACCATATGCAAAGTTTGTAAGGCAGAGATTCCCAAACCTTCTCAGTTTATGGAAATTTTTATAACTCAGTAATTTTTTTTGTAGTGTCTCTTTTCAAAAGAAAACTTAACAGTTCAGTTTATTCAGCTGTCAGTTCCAAACAACTTAATCAGTTATCTACGTACTAGCAACTTAGTATCTGTTTGAAAAGGTGATATATATATGGAAAAATAATAGGTGACTTTATTTTAAAATAATCACAATTATATACTACTAATGGCATGCATGTACTGATTACACACTATATACACTCTTAAACTTTGGAATTAAATTGACATCAGCTACTGTCATTTCCTGTTCCACATTGATTTTTACCCCATAGTTCCTTTTATTACAGCAACCACTGAAAATCCTGCTTTACAAAGATAGGACATTATGGAAAGGCATGTAGTGCAATCTAATACTGCAACAGTAAATGATCTCAAGCTAATATTTTATGTAGTGTCAGAAAGACATCAAGTATCATAATGGTTTCCTAAAATTTTTGCAATATCCCCCAGGCAGGCCTATGAGTTTACTGTGGTTAGGGTACTTTGGCACATAGTTTAGGAATAATGGATTTAAAAAGTGAGAGGTGACAAAGTATATATAACTAGAAAGTGTATACTATAAGACATTTAGTAAAATCTTAGTGGAGAGCTAGAAGATATTCAGAGGATTAGCAAAGCCAGTCTAAAGATAAGGAGAAAAGCAGCAAAAAATAGAAAAGATATACTGAACTAATCAAAATTAAAAATGTCTGTGTACCAAGATGGGAGAGAATATTTGCAAATCATATAGTATCTGATAAGGGGTCAATATTCAGAAAATATAAAGAACTCCTACAACTCAACATCACAAAAACCAATAACCCAGTTTAAAAATGGACTTGTATAGATCTTTCTCCGAAGAAGATACACAAATGGCCAAAAACATATGAAAACATGTTTAACACCAATAATCACTAGGGAAATGTAAACCAAAACCACCATGAGATACTACCTCACACACATTAAGACACAAACCAAAAAAAAAACAACAACCCAGAGAATAACAAGTGTTGCTGAGGAGGTGGAGAAATTGAAACGCTTCTGTACTATCATTAGGAATGTAAAATGGTGTGGCCAATGTGGAATAAAGTATGGTGACTGCTCAAAAACATTAAAAAGAGAATTACCATACCATCTAGCAATTATACTTCTGGGTATATGGCCCAAAGAATTGAAAGTAGGGTCTCAAACAGATTATTTGTACACCCATGTACATAGCACTATTATTCATAATAGCCAAAAGGTGAAAGTGACCCAAGTGCCCCTCAACAGATGAATGAATAAACAAAATGTGGTGTATACGATGGAATATTATTCAGCTTTAAAAAGGAAGGAAATTCTGACACGCTACAACATGAATGAACCTAAAAGACATTATGCTAGGTGAAATAAATCAGTTCCCCGCCCCCCCCCCCACACAAAAGACAAATACTGTATGATACCGCTTATATGAAGTACCAAGAGTAGTCAGATTCATAGAGCCAGAAAGGAGAATGTTGTTTGCCAGGGGATGGGAGTTGGGTGTAAATGGGGAGCTGTGTAATAGGTATAGAGTTTCAGTTTTGCAAGATAAAAAGAGTTCTGAGAATGTGTTGCACAAAGGTGAATGTGTTTAATGTTATTGAACTGTACATTTAAAAATGGTTAAGATAATACATTTTTAATTTATGTGTAGTTTATCATAATCTTTTAAAAAGCTAAGGGAAGAAGTCATATCATTGGGATCGAATTTAAGATGTAAGAGAGAGAGAGATTAAAGGAGAAAGATTTTTACTATAATCTGTTCACTTAAATAGGTAAAATACATGCATCACTAGCAGTCTATATCTCAAACTATTTCTCCCAAGTTAGTACAATGCCACACTTTAACCCAATCTGAAAAAACAACAACAAAAAAACACAAAAACATCATACATAATAAATTAGTGAGATTAAGTGTATTGTTAATATTAACAATAAACATTTTCATAAAACATCCCATAAAAGCATCAAGAATCCATTTTTTACACACACATAGAATATAGTAAAAGAGAGGAAATTATTTAACTTATGTAGACATGTTGATGGACAGTTAAAAACGATCATTTGGCCACGATCTTTACAGTTAGCAAATATTTTTCCCTTCTCGGATTTCCTCTTTTGCTCAGAGGAACTTTTGACATTCCAAAATTAATGTACCCAAGGTGCATACAGCTTTTTAAAGTCAAACTACTGTACTGCAAGGAAAAAAGCACTTTCTAGAGGATACCAGGGTGATCCCACCCAACCTAACTGAACTTACTTACCCCTTTATCAGGGCTGAACATACTGAGCTCCTTTCTAAACATGACTACAGGAGAGTTACATTTTTCTCATCTGTACTTTCGAGCAGTACTGATTTCTTAAGCAATTCCCACTAGTCACCAGGACATGACTCCACCAAAAAATTGCAGAGGAACTCCACAATTTTCTCTGGTCACCAATGCAGTCAGAATTAGTAAATCACGGTGAACTGTTTTGCTAGGAAGAATTTGGTCAGAATGAAACTCCTCCCTACATTTCTTAAATCCAAACAAATCATAAAACTTAGATTAAATGTTGCTTATTCTGGAACAAGAGGATCTGTTTGAGAACTAGAGATTAGATAACAAGGAACAGAACATAGCAACCATGTTTAATGTGATCCTTATGAAGAAAAATAACTGCCTGCTAGTTAATAACTAATTAAAAATACATTTGAATAGTGATTTTAACTTGCCCTTATATTATCGGCCAGAACAAAGTCTTTGTTGATAAGCAGCTTGTAATTTTGTATATTTGTCAGTTCAAGGCTTCTAGAGACAAAAGTCCCACCTTTCTATGTAGGAAACCATGACCTAGTAGAAAAGTAGCACAAAAATAATTACTAAAATTAATCCTTAAAAAGGAAAACACAAACATGACAAAGAATTTAAAATAATATCTGTTGTGAACTTGTAAATTTATCAAGTAAATCCTATATAAGTACTTGATTAAACGAGCCAATCTAAAGCGAGCAGTTTTATAGTTTGTAATGGTAGAATTGACCACAGAGGACCTGTACCCAAACATGCTCATCTTCTTACTTGCAGTGGCAATCTCTTTTTGGCATGAAGGGAAAGGAAACTTGGTCTCTAAATACGCACAACGGAAAAAAAAAGAGAGAGTTAAAAGTCAGAGATTAATTTTATTAAAAGCGTAGGAAATTTCGATGGGAGACCGCTTGTAGTATGTTCTCATCTTTAAAAATTGGGTGGGAAGTGTCCTTTTACATTCAGTTGCACAGATTACAGGAAGATTAAACTAAGAAGGATATTGTGCATATCTTTTTAGAGCTGAACTGTACGTTTTTGAACATCTTTTTGCGGAACCAGTGAACGGCGGTGTCGGCAGGGTCTTTGGAAGTACAGCCATCCTGTTGGCTCAATGGTGTTTCACCAAGGTGTACAGTAAGCAACGGCAGGTGCCCAGGGCAGCGACCCCGGGCAGAGAGTTGGAGGGGAGGGCCGGGGCCGGGCACCGACGTCCTACAGCCCTGTCACCGGAACACTGCACAGTTGGGCCGCGTAGGCAGCAGGGTCGCGCAAAGATGGCGTCAACCTCGCGGGGCGGGGCGGTCGATTGTCGCAGGCCGATGACACGCTGGGGCCGGCGGAGGAGCCGCCACTTCCTGGAGTCGCCGGCCGGGGCCGCTCGCTGCACTCAGCGCTGGAGCCGGGATCCCGCGGCCGCCGCCATGTCCCACCAGACCGGCATCCAAGGTAACGGCGCCCGGCGCGGCCCGCGGGGAAGGAACCCCCGGGAGGTCCCGTGCGAGCCCGGCGGGCTGTGGGCCTAGCAGGGCCAGAGTCGAGCCGGGAGTGCGGGAAGTCGGTCCCGTGGAGCGAGCCGGGCCTCAGCGCCTCCGCGCTCTCCTGTCCCAGGCGTGCCCGGCCTGCGTCCCTCCCAGCCCCGGCCCGGCCGCCGCCACGTTGCAGATGGACCTGAAATTCGCAGGAGCGAAGGGAATTGGTTTCCGCGGCGGCCTGGGTGAAAGGGGCGTGCCTTCCAGCGCCCCCGACTTTAGCCCAACTTTCCCCCTTGTTATCAGGTAGGGAAGACCTGAAAAGGTGGAGGCGACTGGGGCTCCTTTTGCTGTCGAGACGGGAGAATTTTCATTTTTACGGCCCAAAGGGGATTCATAGGTTTTTTGATTATAAAAAGAAAGATGCTGGAAGTTTTTCATTTCTAATAAAGGTGCTTCCCAAACTCGTCCGCATTTTCTTCCATGGGAACGTGAATATGTTCTGAGAAATTCTGAGTATGGGACGCTTATTATCTTTTTCTTGGGTACTTACTCCTTGAGGGAACTGAAAAGTCTGACCTGTGTGGCTGCCTTTAATTATCCCATACAGGCAGTTGAATGTGCAGTTATATCGCACCACCATTATTTCCGTGTTTGGAAATGGGCAGTCTAAGCGCTCGCCTCATCACAATCAAATAATATATCCCGGGGTTACTTGCGATCACTTAATGAGTTCTAATATAAACCCAGACTAGACAACGAATAGTTTCCCAAGTTGAATGAACACTTCATTGCGTTTTGTTCTTAACAGTCTTTGACACTACTTCACATTACCGCTGTACACAAAAAACAAGCAAAGTAGTCTCAGATCTAAAAGCGTTTATTTGTCCGAGTTCGTTTTGACATTTACATTTGTAATTATTGACTTTCAAGCCTAAACCTATCGCAAGCACTCCTTAAATAGTGGTTCTTGCTGTCACTATGCAACCCAAGCACCAAATTAGAACGCAGTCGAAGCTCTAATAGGAACACAAGGATTAGGTTATTAAATATGTATTTGCTCAGTGAGCTTACTCGTTTTTTGAGAAATATAAGCTAGAAAAATGTAAGAAGTATAAGCTTGAATGCATTTTATTAACCTTTAATCAGAATAAGATATCTGATACTTTTTTTTAATGTGAAGATGTAGAAAATGAAAAGGTGTTTGAAATTGAACTAGAAGAGAAAGTAGGTTCTCAACATTTTTCAAACAAGCAGTAAAGGTGCTTTTCAAAATTGTAATTTGTTCATTATTGAGTTTGGGTATATTTAACATATCACTCCCAGTGTTGTTTCTGCTATGGAATTAGCTAAAACAAATTAGAATTAATGTTAACATACTTTATACTTCCTACCTGTATACAGTGTCTACTATGTTTTACCTTGTTTTATAATTTAAATTACTGATAAGAGGATGCTATATACTCAAGATATTTTTCATTGTACTATAGTTTATTTTTCCATAAGAATGAATAAGAAAGTATAAATAGCATAAGAATATTGATACATAAGTATAAAAAATAGGTTTATGTCTCTTATTTATTTTTTCACAGCAAGTGAAGATGTTAAAGAAATGTTTGCCAAAGCAAGAAATGGAAAATACAGACTTTTGAAAATATCTATTGAAAATGGTTAGTTAAACATTTAAAATACTGCTTTCCCTTGGGTTATTGGATGTTATATTTTTTAAACTTCTAAGTCGTCGTCAATGGTTTGAACTATCGATGTGTAGCAAGTTCAGAGCTTGCCTTTAGGTAACTTGGATCTTGTACATTTGGGGCATGTCCCCTGGGCTCCTGCTTACCTTCTAAATTCTGAAGTTAACTATCAGGGAAAGAGAAAGATGTTGTTTTTGGGGTGTTGTTTCTTTTTATGTTTTTTATTTTTTGTCCCAGTTTCTGCACCACAATCCATTTCTAATGTCAGTTCTTCCATCTCTGGAATTGGAATCAGTGAACAGGTGATTATCCAAAAAAATAAAAATAAAAGTTATTTGTGAATTGTTATTCAATAAAATTAGTTTTGAAGTGAAACAAGATTTAAGCTCATTTTCTCTCCTTAATTACAATCAGTGCTGCAGAAATTAATCCCCCTTTCTTCTTTTGGGAAAAAGTTCTGAGAATGTAATAAAGTATAAATTGATCCTTTTAAAATAATTATGTAAACAGGGAAACAATTAAAAAACAGGGTGGGAGAATCTTTTAATTGCACTAGAGTTGAATTTGAACAATTAATATAACTACTTAATCATAAATGGATATGTTAAAATATTTCATTGGCCTAATTTCTTGAATACCTTGAAATATTTTGCTCTGGAAAAATAACTTGTTCTTTCATAAACTGGAAGTACATTTAATTTGCTTTTCATTTTCTATTTTTATATTAAAAATACGAGAATAATTTGAAAAATATGCACTTGTTCTCTGTATGTTACCACACTAAACAGAAATAAACATACTATTAAAACAGCATGTTTTAGAAATACTGAGCTAAAATTTTAAATGCCATTACTTTCTAACTGACTAGTTAAGTAACTAAAATGGAAAAGTTTAACCAGCATCTCTACAGAAGGAAAATGACACTATTTAAATAATTTATATTTTTTGTTTTGAGAAAAATTTGTAAGGAAATTACAAAGACTAATATAATAAGTACTTCCATTTCATCTTAATAACTGCTATTAAATATGAATAGAATTTTATCATCTGACTATGCCACGAATTGTATGCCCATTCTCTTATTGATAACATTTAGGCTGTATTCAGTTTCTACTATTACTAACTAGTGCTGCGATGAACATCTTTAAGTATACGGGCAAGAGATTCTCTATGCAGAGTACATTCATAGTTTTACTTTATTTATTTATTTACGATTTATTTATTTTTTACATTTAATGCTCCCTCTCCATGCCCCCCCAGCCCTCCCCCCTCACCTCCCCACCCCTCACTTCCACCCCCAGTCAACCACCAAACCACTGACTGTGTCCATGAGTTTTTGTTTCTTTATTACGTTCAGTTTTGATTCTGCCAAATAGTACCAGAAAGTGCTTTACCAATTTATGCTGCTGGACAAATTTTTTAATTTGTAGAATTATGGCCAAATAGGAGCTAAACCTGGTTTTATTTAATATTTCTTACTCTACAATTCAGTGTTAATTTCAGAAATGATTCTTTGAGTGGTAGTACATTTAATTAAATATATTTTGTTAACTTATAGCATAAGCATTTTAGAAAACAATGTAATTACCTGTTCAGCCATCTAACTCTGCTATTTATGATCATTTTTATCTGATCCTTTCTTGTGATTTTTTAGTATATTTAACCATGCTAGACATAAAATTTTCATCTGTTCATAATACTATTTTATATCATTATTTGTGTTACAGCCTTATTCCTTTCAATTTTTTGATGTGAATTATAGTAATTAGGAAAAATTATATATTAATTTACTCTTCATTACTATTTGGTATTTCATACCATTCATGTATCTTTTAAAAATTATTCTTCATAGAGAAACTTGTGATTGGATCATGCAGTCCGCCTTCAGATTCCTGGGATAAGGATTATGATTCCTTTGTTTTACCCCTGTTGGAAGACAAACAACCATGCTATATATTATTCAGGTTAGATTCTCAGAATGCCCAGGGATATGAATGGATATTCATTGCATGGTCTCCAGATTATTCTCATGTAAGTAATTTTTTTGTAACTCGTTTAACATTAAATGCTGGAAAATTTTCTTCTGAAATATTTCTAGGCTAAAAGAAAGTTAGGAAGAAATAGTCATTTCTCATAGAAGGGAATGATCATAAAGAAAATCCTTGGATTAGTCATGTGGAATTAGGAGTAATGTGCTTAGGTTCCGAAGATTTGCCCTTGAAACCAGTAGAATTATCATTGATTCAAAATTTTATCTGTGACAATTCTAAATGACAAATAGATGTTTAAAGAATAAAGCTAACTACTTTGGTCTGAGAGTAATAATTGTAATAATTCTGAGAACTAATTGAATATAATGTTTAAGTATTAATAGCTGTCATTCAAGTGATACAAACTTTTTTTAGTAAAGTTAGTTAATAGATTGACTAAATAGAAAAAAAGACAAAATTAGTATGTGGATACTGCCCAGTATTTTAAAGAGTAATTCTCTTGTGTCTTGTAGTAAAAATAATAATTTTTAAAGTTACCTAGATACTGTTCTCAAAAGTCATCCCCTCCTCTATAATTCTGTATATCCTATCTGAAAGGAATACTGGATTTGACTATGTAGGATTATGAAATGATTTCTATTGGTTGGCAGTTATCTTTAATAGTTTTCTGTAAATGCTATTAGAGCATTTAATATACATACATATATATATATAGTAGTTCTTTTCGTTTATCTGTTCCTCATAGAATGGTGTATGCCATGATGAATATTTGATTCTTAAACAACTTAATTGTTAATATCTGGATTTGCTTTTAGTAAAATGTTAGTATCAAGGTTACTTCATTTCAGTATTTTCCTCATATTTTAAAATACTGTTTTAGGGAAGGCCGGGATGGCTCAGCAGGTTGAGCGCTCGCTTTGAGGCCCTGAGGACCGAGGATCGAATCCCGGCTCTGGCCCAGGCGGACCCACATGCTGAGCTGGGGAGTTCCCACAGTTCGGTTCTCTAGCTGTCTCTGTCTCTGTCTCTCTCTCTATCTGTCAAAAGTAAAATAAAAATAAATATGCACTGAAGATAAAATAATTACTCTCTATAAATATAAAAAGATATAAAAAACAACAAAATACTGTTTTAAGTATTTTTTTATTCTTGAACTTATTGTTATACTTTGAAAAATGATTAATTTTTTAAATTAAATTTTTTCCCCTTTTTGAAAAATATGACACATAAATTGAAATCTACCTTAATAACCATTGTTATGATGGTTATTTGTAGACACATGCTTTAGCATACTACAGTCAGTGGACTTCAGCTTTATCACAGTTTATTTTATTTTTAATATTCTTGAACGTTGTAATACATTCAGAAAGTGTTTTCTTTTGTAAAGATAGTTTTTTGTTTTCCTTTTTTTTTTTTTAAGATTTATTATTTTTGGGAGATGAGAGAGAAGTGGGGAGGGCCTAGAGCAGTCTCCATAGTTGTACATAATTAGTTGTGACATGGTTTCATTCCACACAGGTGGATGTGGGGCCTCATGGGGCGGGAACCGAACCCGGGGGGCCTCTCGCATAGGAGGCTGGAACCTTCGCTACCAGGTTACTAGTTGCAGTGCTGTTCAGCATACGGGGTTCACATTGGCCAGGGCTGGGAATTGATCCCTGGACCTTATGATGGCGAGGCAACACTCAATCTCTGAGCTATCCTGGCATCTCCTGTAAAGATACCTTTTATCTATAAACTTCTAAGCAAACTTTCACAACTTACTAGGTTCGTCAAAAAATGTTGTATGCAGCAACAAGAGCAACTCTGAAAAAGGAATTTGGAGGTGGCCACATTAAAGATGAAGTATTTGGCACATTAAAGGTAGAAAAATTATGCTTTTATAATTATGCATGCATGATTGAAGAACTCCTAGGTAATGGGTAATTGATATGAATTCAGATTGATGAATCTAAGCATCAGAACCAGAGAAAATACTGTTATATATGCAAGTTAACTATATGTTGGAATCTCCTTTGTTAGACTTCAAAAATAGAATATAGCTTTTCTTCAAAAATAGAATATAGCTTAACAGTGATCTGTAAATTAAGCCCCTCATTTAGCCTTTTTATTATAATAACGAGGAAATAGGCTCAGAAAAATGAGAGACTACTTAAAAGAGAAAGTGATTTTTTAAATATATTTTGGACATTTATACTCATGTTGTGGAAGCAATAACAGTGATGTTTAAACCAGAACACTGGGACAGGTAAATTGATTTGAAATGGTAATAATTGTAATACTTACTTGATTAATATATTTAGTTAAATTATGATTAAGAATTTACTGTTTAAAAACTTGTATGTAAATGCATGTATATGTGTGTGTGTGTATATATATACATATACACAAATACACTTAAGAAAACTGAAATACACTTTTTGAAGAGGGTTTTTGTTGTTTAGACCTTTTATTGTGATTCAAAAAGCAATATAATCTGGTAGATACAGCACAATTTAGATGGGAATACTCTGTTCCCTGTTGATTGTGAGATGACTTAGTTTCTCACTTCTATCCTCAATCTTCCAAACCGCTAAATTTTGATGAGTAGACGTCCTTGAAATATTTTTTTCTTTAAGTAAGAATGATTATTTTTATGATTAATTATAGAGAAATTGTATAAATTGTTATAGTAAGAATTCAGACTCTGAATATGTTGATTTTTAAATAATTATATGGTAGGCTTTCCCAGAGATTAATGATAATTGTCCTTTAGACTTGAAGCATGACCACGTTCATCATGTGGCTGGCATCACCACCACACTCATACAAAAGACTTAGTAATTATAAACCTAAGAAATGATGAGTACATACTCCCATTAAAATGTTTTGAAACCTATAGAATAAAGGATTAAAAAATAAGACAGTAAAATTGTTAATACTATTACTATTTTCAATTAAAATATTTTTTTCTGTGAAATTAATAATTTTGTTTTCCCTAAGTAACCTCACTGAGGTTTGACTTCTACAGAATAACTAATAACAGTGCATTTCTCTGCTTACAGGAAGATGTATCATTACATGGATATAAAAAATATTTGCTGTCACAATCTTCTCCTGCCCCATTGACTGCAGCTGAGGAAGAATTACGACAGATTAAAATTAATGAGGTAAATTACCATTTTCAAACCATTGCAAGATTTTAAGTGTTTGAAAATATCATTTTTAATTAATACAGTGATACCTTGGCATCCAAACGCCCCAAAACTCAAACAACTTGGAACCCAAACAGAAAAGTCAAGCAAATTTTGCCTCAGAGTCCAAACACCAACACATTGTTCGTGTGGGATGTATCGGCTGTACGACCCGTACATAGCTTTATCTGAATTCCCACTCATCTTGGAACGCGAACGTTTTGGAACTTGAACAGGGTTCTGTGATGAATTAAGTTCAGATTCCAAGGCATCACTGTATATGTAGAGATAACTAGAGAATCAATAGGTTAGGTAGCTTACATTTATTCTGTTTAGTTTAGTGACAAGACTGCTCCATGTGTTTTCAGGAAAAAAGTTAAAAGTGAGTATTAAACTTCATGTCAACTTCATAAATAGCTTGCTTCTGTCTTTATCATTTATGTGACATAATAGTAAATCTTCTGTTGAAAGTACAACTGTTTTTAACTTAGTACTGTGAATACCAAATAAATGGAAAAAGTGTTATCCATGTTGGTGCAAACAATATTATAACTAATGAGGTTGCTTGAAGCAGGTTTGTTTTGTTATGCTATTTCAGAGAATAAATGCTAGGCGATGTTTAGGATTTTTAGACATTCTGTAAATTAACTCCTGTGAATACTTGTATGGCTATGAGCGTATATACGGGAAATGTTTGAAAACTTGTTTAGCATATTAGAGTCAATAAATTTCATCCACGTTATAGTTTGTCATTTTTTTTATTGTGTTTAGTGCAGCTGTTCTAATTATGTTAGAAAAGCTACCATGTTTCTACTGAGATTTATAGAATAGAACAAGTAGCAGAAACCACTATTTACTAATCTGAGTAACAGACTAATAGGAATCTTTCTGGAAAGTAATTGAATATTAATATTAACCTGATAGCAAGGATCTATCTCTAACGTTATTTTAACTCAACTTATGTAAGTAGGGATTTTTGTGTGATTTAAAAAAAAATAAGTTTGATAGTTTGTTTTATTCCTTGCAATCAGAACCCAGAGGATCATATTGGGGTATGCATTTGCATATGTTCTATGATGTTTTCATTATCCAATATCATTTATGCTGTAGAAACTCCATTCATTTTTTTAACATAAAATTTCTTTTTGACTTTCTTTTGCAACACTGCAAATGAGACCCTGTATTAGCTATCATTTATTGAGTATAAAAGTCTTAAACATATGCATTGAAAGCTTTCTTGAAGTTATTTTATCTTCTTCCAGTACATGTGCACCCATGTCCTTAGTAATGAAAGTGCTAAATCTGGAACTTCTGCAGTAGTATAATTTGTTGAGCTGTGTTGTGTTGTCATATACTGTTTGTACTCCTTTCAATTCAGTGCATGGTGTTTGTGTTACATTTTATGTCTAACAGAAGAAAGTAAAGTTTTATACATATATATATGTGTACCAAACTGTTCATAAATTTTATCAAGTAAAATTTTATAATTAAAGGTGTAATCTGAAGACACTTCAGAGAGCTTATGTAGCTCATTGCAATTGTGCCACACATAAACACCCCTAAAGCCCCACTAACACTCAAAGATTCGCTGCCAACATTTTCATAAAGATGTGTCATGTATACTGCATGTTGACAAAATGCTAGCAAAACATTAACAAATGTGAAAACTTACGGTACTTACTTTTTAAGTTCATAGTGTTTTAAGTGTTAACTTTAATTATAATGGGGTGAGGGTAGAATGACACTTCATAAGGGTTGGGTTGTTATTTTTGACATGACACTGCTAAATGCTAAAACTTCATCAGTACATTAAATCTGTCTTTCTTAGGTACAAACTGATGTGAGTGTGGACACTAAGCATCAAACACTGCAAGGAGTAGCATTTCCTATTTCTCGAGAAGCTTTCCTGGCTTTGGAAAAACTGAGTAACAGACAGCTCAACTATGTGCAATTGGTAAGAGACATTATTATAAAATGGCTGCTTTTTTTGGTAGATTATGGTTTACAGAAAGCTTATTTTTAATAGATTTTAAACTTTTTAATTTGCTTCTTGATTATTTTTTAGTCATAGTTCTTAGAGTATAAAAGCAGTATACGAGGTCTGGCTGGAAAGTGTCCAGCCATGTAATATAAAATAGAGGCATTTATTGAAAAAGATACAAGAAAGGATTGTACAGAAGACAATGATACCTTAGTTCCTTTCAAAGTAGGCACCTTGAGACCTTTCACAATTATCCCAGCTTATCTCCCACTGTTCAAAACACTGCAAATCGATGACATGATCCTGTATATAGAAAACTCTAAAGACTCTATCAGAAGTCTATTACAAATAATAGACAAGTACAGTAAAGTCTCTGGCGACAAAATCAGTGTCCCAAAAGCAACTGCATTTGTGTATGCCAACAATGAAACTTCAGAAAGAGAGATGAGAAGATCCATTCCCTTTACCATTGCAAACAAAAAAATGAAATACCTAGGAATAAATCTAACAAAGAATGTGAAGGACTTATACACTGAAAACTATAAGACACTGTTAAAAGAAATTAAAGAGGACACAAAGAAATGGAAAGACATTCCATGTTCATGGATTGGAAGAATCAACATAGTTAAAATGACTGTACTCCCCAAAGCAATATACAGATTCAGTGCCATTCCCATTAAAATCCCACAGTCCTTCTCTTAAGAAATAGATAAAAAAAAAATCATCAAATTTGTAGGGAACCACAAAAGACCATGAATCACAAAAGCTATCCTAAGGAGAAAGGATAAAGCTGGGGGCATCTCACTGCCTGACTTTTATCTGTGCTACAAAGCCTCAGTAATGAAAACAGCTTGGTACTGGCAGAAAAACAGACCCACGGACCAATGGAACAGAATCGAAAACCCAGAAATAAACCCACAAATTTATGGACAGATTATTTTTGATAAAGGATCAAAAAATATACAGTGGGGAAAAGAAAGCCTCTTCAGTAAATGGTGCTGGGAAAATTGGAAAACCACATGCAAAAGGCTGAATGTGAGCTGCGATCTCTCACCATATACCAAAATTAACTCAAAATGGATTAAAGACCTCCAAATAAGAAAGGAAACAATAAATCGCATAGAAGAAAACATTGGCACTAAACTTATAGACCTGGGATTCAGGGAGGACTTTATGAACCTGACCTCAATGGCAAGGGAAGTAAAAGCACAAACGAATGGGACCTTATCAAGCTAAAAAGCTGCACTGCAAAGGAAACCATCAACAAAGCAAAGAGGCAACCAACCAACTGGGAAAAATATTTGCAAGCAATGCCTCTGATAAGGGGCTAATATCAAAAATATACAAAGAACTTGTACAACTCAACAAGAAAAAAACAAGCAATCCAATTTAAAAATGGGCAGATGACCTTAACAGACACTTCTTTCATGAAGACATACATATTGCCAATAGATATATGAAAAAATGCTCCACTTCACTAGCAATTAGGGTGATACAAATAAAAACCACAATGGGATACCATCTCACACCTGTTAGAATGGCTATCATCAACAAGACAAGGGATAACAAGTGCTGGAGAGGCTGTGGAGAAAAAGGAACCCTCATACACTGCTGGTGGGAATGTAAACTGGTACAACCACTATGGAAGGCTGTATGGAGATTCCTCAAAAAATTAGGAATGGAATTACGATATGACCCAGCCATCCCTCTACTGGGCATCTACCCCAAAACCTGAAAACCTTAATCTTTAAAGATGTTTGTACCCGCATGTTCATCGCAGCACTGTTCACAGTTGCCAGAACATGGAGACAACCAAAATGCCCTTTGATAGATGACTGGATAAAGAAGATGTGGTACATTTACACAATGGAATATTACTCAGCGATAAGAAATGATGAAATACAGTCATTTGTGACAACATGGATGGACCTAGAGAATCATTAAGCGAAATAAGTCGGACTGAAAGAATCAGGAAACATATGCCCTCACTTATAGGTGAAATATAAAACTGAAAGTAACAAAGACAGAGACCTATGGACACACTCAATAGCTGGATGATTGACTGAGGGAAGGGGAGGAGAGGGGAGGGAGAGGGAGGGGAGGTGGGAGTGGGCACCAGCATTATGGACACACTCAATAGTTTGGTGGTTACCTGCGGGGGTGTGGGAATGGACACTGGATATGTAGTGATGGAAGGGAAGCTGATTCTGGGTGGTGGGCACATAATGTGATGCGGAAAGTATCTAATTGTTACCAATCAGAGTCACCCCATTAAATTTAACAATAAACAAACAAACAAACAAAAAACACTGTAAATCTTTTCTTGGAATCTCCATCAGCTGCCTCATCATTATTTAAAATGCAATGACTGCCCAGTATCCATGTTCACTCACTAGCATCTAGTGCCCCCACTGACCAGTACAGTGAAGTTGTCATTGTTCACACAAGTGCATTCTAGTCCACTCTCCTTGGCTGCTGGTTTACGTTGATGCCGCACAAACTGTTCTCTTTATATTGACAATGGCTGGATTTTTTTCCAGACAGACCTTGCATGTTCACTGTGAAAAAGTCAAATCTGTGTTAAGTTCCCTTTGTCTTTTAGTATTTTAATTATTTTAAATTTCTTTGTTCTGTTGTAATGAGTGTATTTTGTTTCTTATTGACAGGAAATAGATATAAAAAACGAAATTATAATTTTGGCCAACACAACAAATACAGAACTAAAAGATTTGCCAAAGAGGATTCCTAAGGACTCAGCACGTTACCATTTTTTTCTGTACAAACATTCCCATGAAGGAGACTATTTGGAGTCTATAGGTATAGGACACATTTATTTTTAACATGTTACTTTCAGCTTGCTTATTGCGATTTCAGCACTATGTTCTTACTTATTTCTTGCCCAGAAGGCTTATTTGTAGTTTTATGAGGGTTAGTATTTGCTTTAATTGATACGCTGCTAATTGTTTTTGTTTTTGTTTCTTTCAACTTGCAGTTTTTATTTATTCAATGCCTGGATACACATGCAGTATAAGAGAACGCATGCTGTATTCTAGCTGCAAGAGCCCTCTGCTAGAAATTGTAGAAAGACAACTACAAATGGATGTCATTAGAAAGGTAATTACTTAACCTATTTATCTATTTTATCTAATTTTCTAGTAATTTTTTTTATCTATACCTACATGTTTATTTTTAAATTTTTAGTTTTTGCTAGATTTTTACTGTCTTTTCCATGTAGTTCATGATATATTGTGATTTATAAAGTACTTTTTTTTTCTTGTTCTCATCATAAATCCGAGGATCTCCTTTGCTGTAAGTGCCTGGGGATAACCTATCTTGACCTCAGTCTTTAAAGATTTATTTTTATTGTTTTTGACAGAGAGAGAAAGAGATATATACAGAGACAGAGAGAAGGGGGAGGGCCCAGAACAGTCTCCACAGTTGTACATCATTCGTTTTTCCACATAGTTTCATTCCACAGGTGGGAGTGGGGCTGCACAGGGCAGGAACTGAACCGGGGTCTTCACCCCGATGAGAACTGAACTGGGGGCACTCCCCAGTTCAGCATGTGGGTCCACACGGGCCGGGGCCGGGATTCGATCCCCAGTCCCCAGGGCTGCAAAGTGAGCGCTTAACCCACAGCCATCCTGGCTTCCCAACCTCAGTCTTATAGATCTGTGATCCCTAATATGTAGCCATAAGCTACATGTAGCTATTTAAGTATAAATTAAAATTAATTAAATTTAAAATTCAGTTCCTTAATTACACTAACCATGTTTAAAGTGCTCATTAGCCATATATAGCTAGTATTTTAGACTTCAGAATTTAGAGAACATTTCTACATTATAGCATTAGACAGTGCTACTAGAGCTGCATACTTGTGATTGTTTCAAGATTTGTAATTATAATAAAAAACTACAGTTTCCGTCTATAACTGAATCATGGGATGGTTGAGAGTCTTTTGGTTGTTGAGAAAGGAGGAAATGGGTTTTAATATATGCATTTTGGGAGCTAAGCTACCAATTTCCTTAAATTTAGTTTCTTAAATGCAGGTGAAGCATGAGTAAAGATATGGTTTATTCTTGAGCGCTTTAACTCTTAAAACCCAGGTCTTTATAAAGCACGTGTTTTTAGATACTGAACCCTTCATACTTATTAAGTTTTTAAATTCACCTTTAGCGGGAGTTGGCTGACTTTCTACAAGAGAACCAGGTACCATATTTTCCGGCGTATAAGACGACCGGGCGTATAAGACGACCCCCTAATTTTACAGTTAAAACATAGGTTTAGGCCTATATTCGCTGTATAAGACTACCCCCCACTTCCGAGGCTATAGTCTTATACAGCGAATATAGGCCTAAACCTATGTATTAACTGTAAAATTAGGGGTCGTCTTATACGCCGGAAAATACGGTAGTAAAGTACACTTAACTTGGGCTAGATTTGACCTGCAGACTAAAGTTTGCTAGCCCTGTTCTAGAATGATTTTAAAAGTGCCCCAGGCGATGAAGAGGCTATGAGTAATGTTTCTTGAATATAGTACATTAAAGCAGAAGAACTTGAGAATATGGTGGTTTATAGTGGTGCATCTCTTTTTAAATAGTGAAATTGGAAAAAAGGGAAACAAAAAGAAATTATTATAGTTGATTATATATTCAAGCAATTCATTTACTCCCCTTACCTCCCCCGAAAAAGATGAAAGTGAAACCATTTACATATGGTCTTTTATTTTTTTTCCTGTTGCAGTGGGTATTATGTATTTATTTACGAGCATTCATCCTTGAATATTGGCTGATTGCTTGCATTAGGTTTTGAATGTTACATTTTGTCATATTGCGTTACACTTTATTAATTTCATCTTACAGATCGAGATTGACAATGGGGATGAACTGACTGCAGACTTCCTGTATGAAGAAGTACACCCCAAGCAGCATGCACATAAGCAAAGTTTTGCAAAACCTAAAGGTCCTGCAGGAAAGAGAGGAATTCGAAGACTAATTAGGGGTCCAGCTGAAACTGAAGCCACTACTGATTAATATCGTATTAAGTATTACAATATTCCTTTTTTTAAAGTCCAGCTTTTAGTACAGGAGAACTGAAATCATTCCATGTTGATATATAGTAGGGAGAAAAATGTACTTTTTGAAAAATAGCACTTTTCACTTCTGTGTGTTTTTAAAATTAATGTAGAAGTCTCATGATTTCTATTTTTGAGTTAAAGCTAGAAAAGGGTTCAACATAGTCATGTTTAATTTTGTCACATAGAGTGATGATTCCACACTTTCATATAATTCTTACAGTTTTATACAGTTGGGCCCATTCCAGGAAGTCTAATATCTGGAAGTAATATATACTTATTACTCTTTAGCAAGACATCAGGTTTTTTCTTTAAAGTTGAGAAAAAACGTACAATATTCATACGACTTAATGAATATGTAAAGGACCAGGTTAAATTATTTTGTAAGGGGACAATTTAGTGTGCCTAAGAAGAGGCGGAAAGTTTCTTAGTCTGAGGAGCACTGCTGACTCTCAGACTGAAGGATTATGTCTGTGACTTAGAAACAGTACCTTACTGCAGCAGTCTTCTATTGGACTTTTTTGTTTTTTTAAATGGCATTAAAATTTCAGACGATCAGCTCACTCTAAAACCTTAAAGGTACAAGATACTTTCCATACTGCAGGATTTCTGATGACATTCACACATTTAAACCGTTTTAGTAAATTCTTTCCAGGGCTGTAAAAATTTCTATTTCAAAAATAAATCATTTCATTATAAAGAGGAAGCCAAATATTTATGTTCAGTTGAATATTAATATTCAGAAGCAAAACTAAACGGTGTTGAAAATGTTTAAACATCAAGATTGATTTTCTCTACAAAACCATGCATTTATAGACAAAGTGTGTTCTTTATTGCTTTTGATGAGCGAATATTCAGATTTAGTAAAATTATTTTAAAGTCCTGCTACGGTACTTACCAATCTAACACAGATAAACACTTTAAGAATCTTATTTCAAAACACATTTAACTTTTCTAAAGCTTTGCATTTTCAGCTACAATCTACAGAGATCTTGAGCCTCATCTTTCTTTGATACTTGAAATAGAGGGAGCTAGAACACTTCATTATGTTTGATCTGTTAAACCTGCTGCGAGAGCCATAACTTGGAGGTGTTTTCTAACTGAACTGTGGGGATCCAGGATTTAGAATTTTTTGATCTAAAGTTTATGCTGCAAAAAACAAATACCAGAAATGCGCATTTCATGAGACACTCATTTTTACACCTTATTATCTAAGGTAATATATGCACCTTTTAGAAATTCAACATGTTCAAGTAAAGCATATTAAAATAATTATGGGTTGGCAGATTTTTTTTTCTAGAATTAAGAGTATTTGTGTGGGGTTTGGTTTGTTTACAGATAATCAGACTATAATAAACATGCAAAATAATCGATTGCACTTGTTTACTAAGGATAATAAGTTGTTCGATGGGTGCACATGTAGACACAAATTAGTGCACTGAGAATCCTGGAGCTGTGATGCAGACCATAGTAAAGATGTCACTTTTAGTCAGGAAGAATGTTAACCTGTCATGAAAGTATAAAATGATTTAGTAGTGAATGTTTTTCTGTATAATCCATGTGCAATTATGCTCTAAATTCCACTACACTACATGAAAGTAAATGGACATTCCAGAGTATAGATGTGATTATATAGTCTTAAACTAATTATTATGAAACCAATGATTGTTGAAAATCAGTGATGCATTTGTTATAGAGTATAACTCATCGTTTACAGTGTACTGTAGGTGGCATCATAAGAATAGAAGGTGAATAAAGTATTCCCAGTAAATTTATATAGCAGTGAATTACAAGCTTTCTGTGGACATTTTATAAGTGCATTTTATATTGCAATAAAAATTTTTTCTCTTTAAATTGTAAGTTGGTTTTCTACTATAGCTTTTTTTTTTTTTTAACATTGGGATAATTCTGCATAACGCGATACCTGGTAGGTAGTAGACTAGAAATTCCATTTATCTTTTCATTTGTTAATTAACCTGTAACCGAAAAGGACTTAGCTTGACACCTAGATGTGTCAGTAGAGTGCTTAATTTAGATTAGAACTTTCCTGCTGCTGGAGCAATAATGAAAATACTGAGACTTACAGTTTCCTACTGTGATATAGAAGAATCCCAGTACAATAGTGTCAGCATACTTGATGCTAAGCTCTTAAGAGACTAGCAGCTCATTCATCCAACGAATATTAATGCATTCTGGTTTGCAATTCAGTATCAAATTGATCCTTATTAGGACTATTTTACGCAATGGATATCTTTGGGAGCAGTTTTATAAATGATAGAGAACTGTCCTTAAAAGAACTGATATTAAAAACTTTTAAGTTATCTAAGGCATTTCTACTCAGAACTAAAATAATGTGCCTGAGGCAAGTATTATAGTTTCATATATATCCTTTCACACATTTTCTTTGCATAATAACTGTAAGTACTGATTCTCAAACAGTAAAAATAAATTTTTTTAAAAAAATGTACTGATTCCAGGGCTTCATAGCCAGAGATATATACATATTTTTTTAAAGATTTTATTGTTTGAGAGAAGGTAAGAGACCAGAAGGGAGAGGGCCCAGAGCAGTCTCTGTAGTAGTACATAGTTTTTCTTAACAGCTTCATTACACACAGGTAGATGTGGGGCCGCATGGGGCAGAACTGAACTGGGGGCCTCCCTCCGAGGCAAGAACCTTTGCGGTGATCCTGGTGATTACCAATTGTGCACCACAGTTCATCATGTATGTTTACAAGGACCAGGATTCAATACCTGGACCTTGTGGTTGCAAGGTAAGCACTCAACCTGTTGAGCCATCCCAGCATCCCATTAACCAGAGATTTTGATATACTAGGTGGGCCCAGGAATCAGCTCCACAAATAATTCATGGGTAACCATGACGGTACAGATTGCCTTAAATGATATAAACTGAGGGTTCCTTTTTTTTTTCCATTGAGTCAAACCATGGATATTACTATATACTGGTATACCGTGGTTATGATTAATGGGAACATCTCATACAGAATAAAATCTAGTCCATACTGTTGCCCACTAGCTACTATATGACTTAGCCCATGGCTTTCCTCCTCCCTTGATCAGTCTGCCTCAGCTCAGCTGTTAGCTTTACCTCTGAAGGACCACACGTGGCTGCCTCAGGGTCATTCAGTGTGCTGTTCCCTACAGTGGAACACTATTCCAATATTTACAGTCTCCTCACTTAATGCAGGTTTGTTCAAGTGTCATTTTAGGTCTTCCCTGATCTCCCAATCTGATTATACTTCAGTTCCTCTCTCACCTTAATCCTGTTTTATTTTTCCACATAACACTTAGAAATTGTATATCTGTTCATATATTGTTTGTCCCCTCCACTAAAATACAAGCTCAGTGGGGAGAAGAGATGTGGTTTTATTCACTGCTGTATCCTCAGCACCTACACATAGTGGGTAACTTTAAGTTGTTGAATGAATAAAAGAATACGACGTTTTACCTTTCCTTGAAGAACTGGAGAAAGGAGTGCCTTCCAGCACTCAGGTACAGCACAGAGACTGGCTGCCATGGTACTTTGGGCCAGGGCAAGCATCACACAGCCTCTTGACCTCTGAAGACCATGGCTGACTCATTCCTGAGCAGCAAGTGTCTTCCGATGGGGATCTTCATTCAGCTGGCTCTGCTCACCTGCCAGTGTTGATTCAGCCAGACTATATAGTTCCTTACAGAACTCAGGCTGCTTAACAGGAAGAGGTAACACAAATAAGGGTTAAAGTAATTTCTTAGTTTCCTATTACCAAGCTGTATGGATAAGACAATATGGGTCATATCTTTATGTGCACATGCATAACAGTGCCACTTACCTGCTAAAACAATGTTATGCGTTGCTATTATATTAATACATAACAACTATCCTAAAATGTAGTGGCTTAAAATAACAGCAATCATTTTTCACAAATCTACAGTTGGATGACCTCTCATGTGTGGTCAGTTGGCGAGTTGGCTGCTCTAGGATGACCTCATCTGCGATGATTCATCTCTGTTCTGTATGGTCTCTCATCAGCAGTGTGTTAACCTGGCCTTTTCTCATGGAATCATGGCTATAGGTTAGGGGAGGCACTCAAAAGAAACTGAGGAGCAGTCAGAGAGAGGCAAGAGGAAAAATAGAAAGCCAAGAAAAAAGAAAGCTTCAAGAAAGAGGATGGAATTCTATCCAAATTGAAAAAGAAATCAAATGGCTGTACTTTCACAAGGACCAGACCACATAATTCAGATCAAACTTTCTCCTAGAAGGAAGGCATCAGAGTGCTAATAAGGTAGTAGAGAACTATAGGATCAAGATCTGGTAGAAGATAGAAAACCAGAGATAAAAACCCAGTCTGGTGGCTACTATTTCCCTAGAACCATTTGATAGTTTTGGAAGAAACGATAAACAAAAGTGTACACATGTTTGAATACCTATTTCAATTCTTTTGGATACTCACCCAGGAGTGGAATTGCTGTGTAATACTTTAATTCTATGTTTAACTTTATGAGGAACTACCAAACTTTTCTGTAGTGGCTGCACTATTTATATTCCCATTAGCAGTGTACAAGGGTTCCAATTGCTCCACCTCCTCACCAACACCTGTTATTTTCCATTTATTTATTTATTTATTATTACACTCATCCTAATAGATGTGAAGTAGCTCATGGTGGTTTTGATTTGCATCTCTAATGACTCATGCTGCTGAGCATCTTTTCATGTGCTTATTTGGCCATTTATATATCTTGGAAGAAATTTCCATTCAGATCCTTTGCCTATTTTTATTATTGAGTTGTAAGAATACATGTTCTGAATTATAGATTCTTATCACATGATTTTCAAATATCCCATTCTGTGGATTTCCTTTTTACTTTTTTGATAATGTCCTACCCACACGTTTTTAATTTTGATGAATTCCAACTTATCCTTTCTTTTTTCTGCTGTGCTTTTGTCGTCTTTTTAAAGAAACTATTCCCTAACCCAAGGTGACTAATATTTACACCTGTTCTTTCCTAATATTTTTGTAATTTCATCTCTTAACCTTTATCCCATTTGCTTTGAATTAATTTTTGTACATGACGTGAGGTAGGGATCCAACTTCATTTTCTTATTCCCTTGTGTGAGGATATCCAGCCATCCCAGCATTATATACCTTTTTAAGATTTATTTTATTGTTTTTGACAGAGAGAGGCAGAGATAGAGACAGAAAGAAAGGGGAGGACCCAGAGCAGTCTCCATAGTTGTAAGTCATCAGTTTTTCAACATGGTTTCATGCCACACAGGTGGGTGGGGGCTACGCAGGGCAGAAACTGGGCTGGGGCCTCCCTTGTGGGATGTGAAAACCTTCACTGCAGAGCTCAGTTACCAATTGTGGCTTTGCATGAGCCAGGGCTGGGATTCAATCCCTGGACCTCATGGCATCCCCTCTAATTCTTTAGAAATGATTCCTTTAGCTCTTTGAACACTTAAAATAGCTGATTTAAAGTCTTTGTTTAGTAATTACAAATAACTGGACTTCCTTAGGTGCAGTTTCTATTGACTTACTTTTTTCCTGAGTGTGGGTCATACTTAATCATTTCTTTGCATATCTAAATATTGTTATTGAAAACAGCATATGAAATGAAATGATTTTTTTCAAGTCTGGAAATCAGACTAACCCTTCTCCAAGACGTTCTGTGGTTTTAGTTTATTAGTGGCTTTAGTGAACTAATTCTATAAAGTGTGGTCACTTAAGTCTCTATTCAGCTTAGTCACCAGCTAATGAATGGACAGATTTCCTTAAACATCCATAACTAATAAATCTCCCTGTATATGCAACAAGCTCTGTGTGCAGGCAGTTTTGACTCTGCCTTAGGTTTTACTTCTTGCTTGTACAGAGCCTGAAGGTCAGCCAGAAGTGAAAGCTTAGGACCTTAACAGTTTTTTTTGTGAACACGCACAAGGCCTTAAACATGTGCATGACTCTCTAGGTTCCAGGAATACATATGCTAGAGATTTTCAAAGCCATAATGGACATTCTGTTCCTCAGCTTTTCCTTTTAAGCTTTTTCTTAGCCTATTGTTTGTCCCAACTGTTATTCATCACCTGAGGCAGCTGTTTTTAAAATATTTGCCAGTAAATATTTTTGACAAATGACTCCACAGAGATGCTTTTAGGACTAGGTGAGTTTTAGTTAGGTTAAATAAAGATAAGCCTTTGAACAGGGTCTTCCAGGGAACCACCGACAGGTCAAATACTTACATTTCTTTCAGAATATTAAGGTTTTAAGAAGCTCCAGCTCTGTTCTGCTTCGTCTGGTGCCAAGGATGTGGGCTGTTATTTTTCAATGCTACCACTGAGCTGGGGAGCAAGGAATGAGAGTAGGATAAGTTAATATGCCACAGAGCTTGTTCTTACTGAGATTCAACTGTTTTTTGTTTGAATAAATGTTATCTTGGTTGCTGCAAGCCTTTAGTTTGTTTCCAGTTCTGAAAAAGCAAATTCTAACAACTTTTTGCCCATTTTTTCATTGTTTTTATGGAGAGGTAAATTTTCAGAGCTCCTTTGCCATTTTCTAGATCTGAATATTTGAGGGCAGATGTGATTATTATTCTTTATTGGCCAAAGAAAGGATCTTGGTGTGGCAGGGCTTCCTAGTATGTTTAACAGTAAACTATAGCATGTTCCCACCGCTAACTTGTGAATTAAGAATATTTGACCAAAGAAATGTCACTAATGGAAGTGATACTGAGGTTTTGTTTGTTTGTTTGTTTTTTATTAAATAGCTAGTGGTCAGCATTTCAACATTTTTAAGTCCACTCACTAAATTATGATAGTCAAACTCTTTTATCACTGTAAAGATGCAGTCTTCCTCTAAAATATACGACAGGGATATGTATCCCTTTATAATAAACATTCTTTCATTATTTAGACATTTTATAAAGGGAAGGAGGGGCTCAGAATGTGGTCCCTGTTTAGTTAACCCCCCCCCCCGCTTTATTGAGTTATAATTACAATTGAGATAACATTAGGTAAGTTTGAGTACAGTGTGTTGATTTGATACATTTATATGTTGTAAAATGATTACCACTACAGTATTAGCTACTTTTTCATTCTTATAAGAGGTAGAGACACCATCTAATAAATACCCTATTAGAATGGCGATAGAAGGGAAAAGGGTCACTCATAGTCTAGGGCTTGGATTTCAGCATTGCAGGAGAGCCTGAGATTATCAATCTTTGGAGACTTAATTCATGCTACCTAAACTTTCAAGATTTAGGTATAAACCAGAATGAGATTTTACTAATCATAAAAAAACACTCTGCAATAGTTACTGATTTATATGTTGTAACAGTCTTTGTCACAGCATCATCTTTTAAAAGGCAAATCAGAGCAAGAAATAAGAATTCAAATTAAAAGTCTGCTAGGTAAGCATGGAATTAGTGCAAGGAAAACAGATTACATGACCTTAACAAAAATCTTTACCAAATAACCCTGATGCATAAACTGCCAGTAGAGGAAAATACCTGACTTAATCTGAAACACAATACTCCTTTTCCCAGGATAGTAGCAGAAGTGTTATGACAAAGTCTTATTCTTGGCTATCTGCTGATCTAAAGTCCTCTGATAATACTTAGTAAATAAGATAAAGAATGAAATTTAACCATTTGTGACATGGATGGACTTAGAGAGGGTATTATGCTAAGTGAAATAAAGCAGAGAAAGACAAATAACATATGATTTCACTTATATGTGGAATCTAAAAAAACAAAGTAAATGAACGAACAAAACAGAAAGAGATTCATAGATACAGAGAACTGATGGTTGCCAGATGGGAGGGGGGTTGGGGGGTTGGGTGAAAAAGGTGAAGGGATTAAGAAGTACAAATTGGCAGTTATAAAATAGTGAAGGGGCCATAAAGTAACAGCATACGGAATATAGTCAATAATACTGTGATAAATAATCATGTATGGTCCTAGGTGGGTACTAGACTAATTGGAGGAATCACTTCATAAGTTATATAAATGCCTAACCATTATGCTGTACACATAAACTAACATACTATTGCATCTTGACTGTAATTTAAAAAATTAAAATAAAAAAATAAACAACACATAAATTAAAACAAACAAAACAGAGCAGTCTCCATAGTTGTACATCATTAGTTGTGACATAATTTCATTCCACACAGGTGGATGTAGGGCCATGCAGGGCAGGAACTGAACTGGGGGCCTCCCATATGGGAGGTGAGAACCTTCAATACAATCCTGGTAGTTACCAGTTGCGCCGTAAGTACTTCAGCACGTGGATTTGCACGTGGATTTGCATGTGGAGCTGGGGCTGGGATTCGATCCCCTGACCATGCAGTTGCAAGGCAAGTGATCAACCTGCTGAGCTATCCCGGCATCCCCTCAAGCCATCATTTTGAACACCTTAAGTACATACAATTTTTATTTGTCAAGTATATCACAATAAAGCTGGAAACAATAAAATAGTCATTTTGAAAGTGACTAGGACTATGAATAGCTGAGATCTAAGGCCATGCTATATGGTTACAGAACAAAAAAATGAATAAAACAATAAAAGCTTTAGAATGTCTTAAATTTTTCTTATTTCAGAAAAGTAAAGCAAAACATTGACTAATTGTTCATGTTACCTGCTTGTTCTTCATTGACCATACTAAGTTGAGAGAAATTTAAGAAATTTTGTTGCTAGTTAGTAAACCAATGGGTCAGAAATATGGGAATAAAAACAGTTGTTCTTTCTGAAAGAGGTAGGCAGATGGTTCTCAACCATTCTGTTGTTAGTGGTTTGCACCATTAGCTGTTAGAAGAAACATTAAAAGTTCACGTCAAAGCTTGCAAAATTTCTATCAAGTGTTTTTTCAAAAATCTGTTTAATTTTTTGTTTCTATAAATGACAAACTTGTCCAACATGCATCCCAAAGGCTACATGCAGCCCAGGACGGCTTTGAATGTGGCCCAACGCAAATTCATAAACTTTCTTAAAACATTAAAATGTTTTTTTGCAATTTTTCTTTTAGTGCATCAGCTATTGTTAGTTTTAGTGTATTTTATGTGTGGTCCAAAACATTCTTCTTCCGATGTAGCCCAGGGAAGCCAAAAATTTGGACACCTCTGGACTAAGGGCAAGCATATTCCAAATGAAGTCAAGAAAATGCTTCAATTAGATATCACCACATGTTTTAATTTCTCCCTTGAGGGAAATAGTGAAAGGAGCACGTAAATTATTCTCCTCAGAACTTTAGTG
Source organism: Craseonycteris thonglongyai (assembly GCA_004027555.1). Lineage (NCBI taxonomy): Eukaryota > Metazoa > Chordata > Mammalia > Chiroptera > Craseonycteridae > Craseonycteris > Craseonycteris thonglongyai. Next base: position 7,187 of record PVKE010006553.1, on the reverse strand, counting down.
AAAATCCTATTTGTGTGCAAGCTGAGGACAATCTATTTTTCATTGCCTGAGCTAAGTGAGGCACACAAATTCAGGGGTCCTCGATGCATCAGACACCATTAGGCAAATAAATGAAATCTTGTGATAACACTTGCTTTAGAATTTTGGAATTATTGTATTATTTCCTTCAAGAGTTAAGGTACAGTCTTATCCTGAGAGGGAAGGTATGCCTAATTTTAGTAAATCTGATATCAATTTCATTTGATGGAATTAAAACATCTACCAAATGATACTGTGATATTTTCAAACTCAATAAAATGGTTTACTCATTTTTGAAATTTTAATGTTGTTTGGTCAGTCCATAATCAGAGCTACACATTTCTGTATATACTTTTATTTCAAGAAATACTGTGTTTTACCGTGTACTAGATGATAGACCAAAAATTGGGGGTTGTTTTGTACACAGGAATAACTGTATTGATTTCTTAAGGTTGTGTTAGTAAAGTAGGGGTAATCTTATAGATGGGTTGTCTTATACATGGAAAATTACAATAGTTAATCATATTTTAAAATAATTATTTTCAGTGTTATAAACCATAATGTGCCTCAAATTATGAGGGCTCCTGCTGAAATCTGACTGTCAGTGCTGGTAAAGACATTGATTGTGGTATACTTATGTACTGGCAAATAATTTTAGGGTGACTGCATGAATCAAGAAAAAAATGTCATAGCAGACACCACCTAACACCATGGCCTAGCAGCTAGACAGTTAAATGTAAAAACAAAACAAAACACATTTTTCACATGCACACGTACATCTGCTGGAGGTGAGAACCATCTCTTGACAATCCAGGTAGCTGCGTACTGGAGCAAGAGAAAATAAATCGCTAGTGGACCACAACACTAGATTAGAAGTAGCCTTTGCTCTGAAAAAGTCCTGCCTGGACTAAGTCATTTTATTTATTTTCTTTTTCCTTTTAAACTGGCAAATGTTTCTTTTTTTTTTTTTAATTTTACAAGTTTATTTATAGGTTAAAAGTCTTATGTGACTATGTCTGATTAGGATTAGCTATCAACCTTTAAAACTTATTACTCAAGACACTAACCAGAAAAGTTAATTGTGGCCCCTAAACCAACTGGTGACAAAGTCATATAACCAGCCTGAATGACTAGACAAGTGTACTTTTTAGTAGACTGGTCTCATTTCTGGTCAAGGAGCTTTTCTAATTGATGGTTGATATTTTGTAGATGTCTTTCAGCTCCCAAAAGGGTTCTTCCTTTGATTAACAGAGCTGGAAGGCTGGATGAATCATACGTTTCCTTTACATTTGGTTCTCTCTCACAAATATCTGAATAATCTTGATGAAGCTGTTTTAAATTACATAAGAAATACGCGGCATTCCTAAAAGAAGATTTTCTCTCTTTAAGTTCATCATATTTTATTTGTAGTTGTTTCAGCTGTGGTTCTAACCGAAGCAGTTCATTCTGGACTTCAAACGCTGCCTTTTCTTTTCAATATCTGAAATCATCTTAGCATTCTTCCTTTTCAGAGTTTTCAACATCTGGACTTCTTTAAGCATTTTAATGAGTTCTTCCTTCATAATAGAATGAAATTTGTTGATGGCTTTCTTGCAAATTTTAGATTCTATATTTTGTTTATACTCTGAGAGGGCGTTCTCGAATGAGGACAAAACAACATCTAACTCCATGATAACACTGCTTTTCTTATCTTTCAGACACCAAATATGTACACAGTCGGAAGTATCTGAGTCTATGTCTTCCCTTCTTGATTTTTTCCTTTTGCCAGTAAACGTTGTCTTTTTCTGAGTTTTTGTTGCGAGGGTCTCTTTTTCAACAGAGGACTTGGCACTAAGAGGTCCTATCTTTTTAGGAGTGCCCAATGCAGCTGGTTTCTCTGGAAGTTCTGAAAATGCTGTAGCTGGAACAACTTCATGTTGTTGTGTATTTATTTTCTCTGCCCGCTTACTTTTTATTATTATATTAGTTTCTTCAGTGCCTTCAGACTCATCACTAATGGGCTTGAGTTTTCTTCTTGGCTTTTTTGCACTAATTTTTATGGATTCATTTTCACTTTCTTGAATTTCAGAAGGGTTTGAACTTCTTTTTGCTTCTTTTCCTTGAGGGGTTGAAAGGATCAATGATCTACAGTGTTTGGAGAGTTCAACTTCATCAGTATATATAGCAGTGCTGTGTAAAGGAGGATCAAAGTTTTCATAAGATTCTTCATCTTTCTCATTTTCAATCATGCCCACGCTTGAGACAGCAGAATTGTCAGGAAAATCAAATGTATCACTAGGCTTACAGCGTTGGCCAGCTTCATCTTTCATGGAATGTGTTCTTCCTACCATGTTCTCTGAAAATCTTGCACTGGTGCGTCTGTGGACCCGCGCCCACCGCCGTGAAGCCATCAAATGTTTCTTTCTGCTTACTTACTTTATAAAGGTGATTAGAAGGATGTGCTATCTTTGTTTCCCAGGAAAGCATTTAGGAACAATAAAATGATCATCTTCAATACAATAAAATAATGAATGATCTTCTACTATATCTCACTGTATATACTTTTCTTCTGAGTGTGTTAATGAAAGAACTAAAGACATAAAGGTCACTGAAGGAATCATTGCAGAGCATTGGTATCCCTTCTATACATACTAGTTTTTTCTCTCAGTTTTCATGCTTTAAGTAATTTCCTTTTGTACACCCAAAGCTATAAAATGAATTATCAAATAATAGAAGGCAATTTAGAATTTTAAACTTAGAAGAAATAGTTAAAAAATGACTTAACAAAGAGTAGGGACTAAGGAAAATTGAGAAGTTCAGTGAAAATCAGTACATTACCCCTCGGTATACACATTGTGAAGTCCCCATCAACCCCTTGAGTGTGGGCAGAAGCTGTGAACATGATGAAGTATCACCACAGGAGAATCATCATGAAAATATCTGTATTCATTTTCTATTGCTGCATAACAACTTACCACAAACTTACGGGCTCATAGCAACTCATTTATTATTTCACAGTTGGCACAGCTCAGCTAGGCTTGCTTCTCAGGGGCTCATAAAGTCAAACTTTAGGTGTCAGCTGGGGCTATGGTAGCATTTAAAGTTTGGAGTATTCTTCTAAGCTAATTCAGGTTGCTGAAAGAATTCAGTTTCTTGTGGCTATACATCTGAGGTCCCAGCTTTTCTTGCTGGTTGACAGCTAGAAGGTAGCTCTCATCTCTTAAAGGCCACCCTTAAGTCTTAGCAAGTGTGGCCTTCTTATAACATGATAGCTTATTTCTTTAAGGCCCACAGAAGAACCAGTCGTCTTGTAACAGCTCCCCTGATTAGGTCAGGCCCAGCAGTCTCCCTGTTGATACTGTCAGCTGATTAGGGACTTTAACTGCATCTACAAAATTCCTTCATCTTTGCCATATAACATAATCTAATAATGGCCATATCATCACGGGAGTATCTTCCGGGCATATTTAGTTTATAGTTAATAAATGCTTAATATAGCACATGGTGAACATGACCCTATAAGCAAATCACTATAATAGGATTTTATAATCATATATGTAAACTTTAAATGGTGTACCACTTTATAAGTTACACAGTACTTGTATATATTCTGCATCATTTGATTTTCCTACCTGTCAGAGAGGCATAATAGGTATTAGTCCAATGTGAAAAAAAACAAACCAAACCAAACCAAACCAAAAACTAAGGCTCAAAGCAGAAGTGATTACCCAAAGCTTTACAGCAAATTAGTAGTGGAGTTGGAGCTTAGCCCAGGGTCTTTTCATCCTACAGTCTGTCTAGTCTTTTTTGCTAATCGTGTAGTTTTCAAACTGTCTCAGGGATACTGCAGGAACTGAGGGTGACACTAAAAAGGTAGGGCTAAATGTCAATATGGGAGCTCTACTTTTGTTTGTTCCACACACTGGGGATCTACACAGCTTTAATAACCACTGCACTGCACCATGTTGCTTTTTTGTTTGTTTGTTTTTTATTTTGTGTGTTTTTTTAAAGATTTACTTTTATTGTTCTTGACACAGAGAGACAGAGAGACAGAGAAACGGGGTAGGGCCCAGAGCAGTCTCCATAGCTGCACATTATTGGTTTTCTACATAGTTTCATTACACAGGTGGGCACGGGGCTGCACAGGGCAGGAACCAGGCCAGGGGCCTCCTGTGTGGAGTTTGCCCGGGTGAGAACCACACTGGGGGCACACCCCAGTTCAGCATATGGGTCGGCATGGGCTGGCGCCATGGCCAGGATTCGATCCTTGGACCCCAGGGCTGCAAGATTGGCTGCACTGAGCCATCCTGGTATCCCAACCATGTTGTTTTGTTAAAGGTAAAGAAGACTGTTTATCAAAAAAATTTAGTTAAAACAATGGTTTAGATAGCAGTATATAAAAAGCCAAGAGTCTATTCCACTAAAGTTTTAAGAAGCTGTCATTTCTTGCAGCAGCTGCTGAACCTTTCATAAAGGAAGACAAAAAAACAAAACAAGAGAACATTAGTTGGTTTGACATGTACTTAGAAAAAAATGACAACTCCCACCTCCTTCACTTTTTAAATAAGTATAAAAAATTAATACCTTCTTAATGCTTGGTCTCTTATTTTTCTTTTCATGTAGGCATTGACTGGCAACAGAGTACGTAGTTTCAATTGAAGTGAAATCAATGTCATCCATCTTCTTATCAATGTAATCTTCAATTGTCTTTTCCTCATCTTCAATTTCTTCTTTAATATCTAACTTTAAAACAAATATTAAAATTTCAAGAGTCAAATAAAAGTGAAAGAAATTAGAATATAAATTTTAATTATTTAATATATTTCATAACATTCGCTCTTATTTTAGTCTCCTTTATAAATGTACGAAGACATACAGGAGAAACCCTATCTATCATCTGTCTATCTACCTATCTATCTATCATCTATGTATGTATGTATATGCATGTATGTATGTATTGTATTTATTCATACATACCTCCTAGATACTTTCAGACATTTGCCTTCTAATTTTTGTATTTATGTTACTGAGCTGACTGCTCTCAGATTCCCATTAGCAGGCTTTACTAGCCTGCCAGCATAAAGTAGTCTGCTTCTTGATGTGCTCCTGATACAGAATTCCAACTTCTGAACTTGGACTTCCCCTCCCTGTACAGGCAAACTTCTCTATGGATACTAAATACATTGAATCAGAGAGAAAAAGGAAGAAAGGGAATGGGGGCAGAGCCATGATAGAGAAAAAAAGTGATGAATGGGGAGAGGTGTAGGACTAGGATGGTACATTGGGTTGAACAGTCGCCCCCAAAAGATATATCCAAGTCCTAATCCCCAGAACCTGTGAATGTGGCTTTATTTGGAGAAAAAGGTCTTTGTAGATATAATTAACTTAGAATTTTGGGATGAGATAATCCTGGATTACCCAGGTGGGCCCTAAATCCAATGATAAGCATCTGTATGAAACAGAAAGGGAAGGAAACAGACACAGAAGCAAAGACAATGTGACCACAGAAGACAACTTTGGAGTGATATGGCAACAAGAGGGACTAAAGAATGCCAACAGCCACAGGAAGCTGGAAGAGGCAAGGAAAGATTCTCCCCTTGCGCCTCCAGAGGAAACGTGGCCCTGACAAAACCTTGATTTCAGACTTCTGGCTTCCAGAGCTATGAGAGACTAAGTGTCTGTCATTTTAAGTCTTAATTTGTGGTGATTTTTTTTATGGCAGCCCCAGGAAACTAATACAAATGGAAAAGATCGGTTTTTTGTTGTGAGGTCAATTGTAAACCAGAAATTCTTCCAGCAGATGACTTTTGAAAGTGTTTGTATAATGACAGAATATAGTGATATAAAGGTTCTTTAATGGATCAATCACTCCCTTCTATTAGTTATACTTGTATTATAATCTTACTACTTTATATCACGTTGCATTCAAACCTTAAGTCAAAGAATATAATCTTCCTTGAAGTTTTGTTTTTCATTATTAGATAATAATGCACAAACTTATAACTGACATGCAGTTTATGTTGTTGTTGTAGTTGTTTTGTTTTGTTTTTAATTTCATCCTTATTCAAACCAATTTTAAGATGTTTTATAACATACTAAAGTAGAAAAATGTCTCACATCAAAGGATAAAAAATTTAGTCCTTTAATAGACAGGTAGGCCTTGCTTAAAAGGTATAAATTGCAAGGTAGTAAAACACTGGGTTTCTTTTTTGTTTGTATTGTCCTCCTGCATTTTAAATCTATACATTTTCTCTGTATAATTCAATCTACACCCAAAGCGTTATCTATGCTTGAGCAGTAATGGCTCATAAACTGTATCTCCAGTCCAGGCTGCTTTCCTGACCTCCCACTACCATTGAGACAGAGAATTTCATTTTTTTGCTGAAGACAAAATTTTACTGTGTGGCACTGTAAAAAAAACCAATATTATAAAATAACTTTCACAATAATACTATGTCCTATAAATATACTTTAAAGTGAAATATCACCGAGCATGTACTGCTGCATTATTACATATCCAGGAAACCATGGGAAGTTTTTAAATGTACAGTCTTATATGGAAACACCTATAGCCATGTTATAATATAGAGATATTGTACTCATGGCTTTTCTTAAAAGAGTATGGTACCAAGCCCTTGAGCAAATATACCTTTTGACTTTCTTTTTTACAAAATAATTTTTATAAAAGTTTATTTGTGCCAAACTGATGACATATGCTGGGGAATAAGATCTCAAATGCTCCTTAGAATAACAGTTTTGCAGCTTCTTTTATGCATTTGAAATTAAGAAGGGAATATAAGAAATAATACATGGAGGTAGGAAAATGCAAGGCAGGGACTGAATTACAGGATGGTTAAGGAGACTGTGCTCCACTAAGGGTGTCTACAGCTTATTTCAAAGGTGTGTTAACCAAGATATACATAAACAATGGACAGGGCTTGCTTAAGGCAAAGATAAGCCTTTTGCTAAAGAAGTCATATGCCTGGGGTGTGACTACCCAGTTAAGAATTTATAATTAGAAAATCTGGGATGGCTCAGTGGATCAAGTGCTTGCTTTGCAGCCCTGGGGATCAAGGATTGAATTCCAGCCCTAGTCCGTGTGGACCCATGTGCTAAACTGGGGTGTGCTTCCCATGCGGGAGATCCCCAGTTCAGTTCTGGCCTCCTGGTTCAGCCCCTGGCTCAAGGGG
>PVKE010006552.1:0-53931 GCA_004027555.1 Craseonycteris thonglongyai | reverse complement strand
GGTCATATGGTAATTCCATTCGTAATTTTTTGAGGAATCTCCATACAGCCTTCCATAGTGGTTGTACCAGTTTACATTCCCACCAGCAGTGTATGAGGGTTCCTTTTTGTCCACAGCCTCTCCAGCACTTGTTATCCCTTGTCTTGTTGATTAGAGCCATTCTAACAGGTGTAAGATGGTGTCTCATTGTGGTTTTTCTTTGCATCTCCCTAATTGCTAGTGAAGTGGAGCATTTTTTCATATATCTGTTGGCCATATGTATGTCTTCCTGAGAGTAGTGTCTGTTAAGGTCATCTGCCCATTTTTTAATTGGATTGCTTGTTTTTTTCTTGTTGAGTTGTATACGTTCTTTATATATTTTTTATATTAGCCCCTTATCAGAGGCATTGTTTGCAAATATTTTCTCTCAGTTGGTTGGTTGCCTCTTTGCTTTGTTGATGGTTGAAACAATTTCTTGATTACAAAGAATCTACTGAGTTTCATGCAGACTGCATAAGCCAAGACTCCCCATGCAAATACATTTTCAAGAAATAGCATAACAGCAAAAGTAATATTTTTAGTTTCAGAAATGGAAAAAATATATATAGGCTTGCCTATTAGGGGCTCAGGACAAAGGTAATTGGAAGCAGATTTATCATCAAGAAAACTACTTAGGATGAAGTGGATGGATGATAAAAGACAATGGAGCCATATAGTCAAATTTCTAAGAAAAATTATTTTGAAGTTAGGCTTTTGTATATGGCCAAGCCATTATTCAAATGTGAAAACATAGTATATCTTAGATTTTTAGTGACACAGTCTACTTCATTCATACCCATTTCTAAATAAATGGGTTTAAAAATATATTCTAGTGAAGCAAACAAGGAATCCAGGAACAAGGAAAACATGAGGTTCAAAAACAATGGGCCTACCCAGGAGTGGGCTGACAAGGCATCCCCAAATTTTCTGTTACTGGGCTAGGAAGTATCATTATTAAAGATTAATTCAGAATACTTTAAGAAAAAAGCAGAAGAATGTCAAGAAAAATAGCATGAATTTCATAAGATATGTAGAAGGCGGGACTAATTTCAGTAGTTTCCCCTCTCCTCTTGCATCCATCGGGGCTATAGTCCAAGATTCCCAGGATGCCTAAGACTGGATATTATTGAACATTATATATACTATGATTTTTCCTATGTATACATACCTGTGATAAAATGTAATTTGTAAATTAGTAACAGTAAGTGATTAGGAATTTAGCACAATTATAACAATATATACTGTAAAAAAAAAAAAAAGTTAGTGAATGACTGGGCCATTATTAAGTAAAATATTGAACACAAACCTGCAATACCATGACTGTTGAACGGATAACCAAGAGGGCTAAGTGACTAGAGGGCAAGTAGCAGATACAGCGTGAATTCTCTGGGCAAGGGGTGATTTCATGTCCTGGGTAGGATGGAGCAGAGACAGCACTAGATTTAATCATGCTACTCAGAATGATGTGCAGTTTAAATTTTTATTATTATTATTTTTTTAAGATTTATTTTTATTGTTTTTTTGACAGAGAGAGATAGAGACAGAGACAGAGAGAAGGGGGAGGGCCCAGAACAGTCTCCATAGTTGTACATCATTGGTTTTTCCACAGAGTTTCATTCCACAGGTGGGCGCGGGGCTGCACAGGGCAGGAACTGGGCCGGGGTCTCACCCCAGTGAGAACTGAACTGGGGACACTCCCCAATTCAGCATATGGGTCCGCACGGGCCGGGGCCTGGATTCGATCCTCAGTCCCCAGGGCTGCAAAGTGAGCGCTTAACCCACTGAGCCATCCCGGCTTCCCCGCAGTTTAAATTTTATGAACTATTTTTTTTCTGGAATTTTCCATCTGATACTTTCAGACTCTGGTTAACTACAGGCAACTGAAACCACAGAAAGTAAAACTGTATAAGGAGGGACTACTATAACTATATTACGTGAATGATATGGAGAAAAGGACATGTTTTTTGTTCCTAAGACAGGAGAAAACTATATATTCTGGTCCAGAAATGGAGTAAATTTTGCCTGATTTTGAGCCGTTGTTAGAATGTGAGGAGAGATTCTTTCTTCTGAGAGATACACTAGTTGTAATGTAGCAGCAGTGGAAGTATTGTAAACCTTTAGTCTCTTTAATTGAAAATGATTACATAGCCATAGTTAAACAAGACATAGAGGACTTACTATGTAAACAAGAATATAAATATTATTAGCCATGTTATAATAACATAGAAATAAAGGTATAACTGACCAGAGCTGGAAGAAGAAATGGGACAGTTAGAGGAAGTGGTATGGACTTAAATAGTGAGGATTATAAAGATAATGTCTAAAATGGATGGAATGAAAAATAGATATTTCAATATATTATTTTAATTATTTTCATCTGGAAATTTTTGCACATAATAGCAAAGTAGAAGGAAGATGTAATGAACCCATGTGTATCTGTTACCTAATTTCAATAATTAATATCATGTGCCTGCTTTTATTGCTATTAACTATTCTTTTTCTATACTCAGTAATTTTTAAAAAATGTATAGAGGCTGTCCAGAAAGTATCCAGCTATGTAATATGAAAAATAGAGGCATTTATGGTTGGATTTTTTTCCATACAGCCCTTGTATTTCAAGACTCTTTTAATGAATTCTCCTTTTCTGACTTTTCTTTTAACCAATAACTTTATTTTTTCTAAGGAACAACTGTAGTAACAGCTGCTGTGGTTGAAGTATATTCACGTGACTCTCAAGTTAAGACAACACTAAATATGAGTTTCAAAACTGATTATCTCACTATGATACTGTATAGTCCAGGTTTGGAACAGGTAAGTTGAGGAAGAAAAGAGAATATATTTTTCACTTGAAAATGATGTGATTATTTATTAAAATAACAGTTGTTAATATTTCATATATATTTTGGAGTATCTATTTCTGTGAGAAAAATTATTGATCTTTTCATTTTAATAATAATTTTAACCATTTCTCTTTTAAAATGATTTATCTTTCCTATAGCCAGTGTATGAAAAATAAATTTTTTAATTAAAATTAATATTTTTTGACATTTCATTAGTGAGCCTTTTGGCTGTAGAGAATGTGGTAGTTCATATCATAAAATATGTTTTAGATTTATGTTTTTGTATAAATTTGGTATTGATTTTTCTTGTTCACAGACTTCCTTTACAGATGTTCGTGATCCTTCTCTGAAACTTGCTGAATTTAAATTGGAGAACATAATAAGTACTTTAAAAATGTATACAGATGACTCAACATTTTGTGCCTTCTCATTAAAAAACTGTATTTTAGATGACAAAAGGCCTCATGTCAAGAAGGCAACTCCTAGGTAATAGCGTTCTGAGTTTTTACTTGAGATATTGTTGATATATTTTACAAAACTTACTCCCAAATTGTATGTTAATTTTCCGGGTACATCTGTAAGATCTTCAGAGCTTCAGTTCAATTGAATCATAGTTTTAACTCAATATTTAAATTATCTTGGTTCAGATATGTGCTGTTCTTGCTGGATGTTTAGAAGATTGATTAAAGAGAAATAATCAATATATTTATACGGTTTTCTAAATTCAGCCCATAATCTAAATTATTATTGATTCATTCAAATTGTAATGGGAAATACATGAAAAATTGAAAAGAAAAACTATGCTTGAGATTCAAAATTCTGATAATTTTTTAAAAACGCGCTTTATAATTTATGAAATAATAATGCTTTGGAAATTTTTCAGTATTACTTGGAGTACTTTGTGATCTTTCCATGATAAATGACTTGAGAATGCTGGGTTGTTCTCAGTGAAAAGGATCTCTGAGGTTTATTGGTGTCTTTGGTTATATGTGAAATACTCACAGGAATTATACTGTGTTTTTCAGAATGATAGGACTGACAGTTGGATTTGACAAAAAGGACATGATGGATGTAAAGTATAGGAGAGTCAGAGATGGTTGGGTGACTGATTTAGTCCTTCAAGAAATGTATATTTGTGCAAGTGTGGAATTTCTGCTTATAGTTGCAAATGTCTTTCTTGAGGCCTACACCACGGGCACTGCTGTAGACACCAATGTTCAGGCATGGACAGCTAAGGAAGAAGGTTAGTTACCAATTAAAATAATGAACATCTGTTACTGAAGTACTACAAAAGCACATGCCTTGATTAGCCTTCTAGATGATAAGGTTAAGGAAATTAATAAATTAAATTTTTTATTTTTCAGAGGTAAGAGGAAAACTTACATGTATTTTCTGCTGGGTTGTGCAGTTTACATATTTTTTCAATGTCTGAATATATTGAGTTAAAAAATTCTGAGACCTATATTACAATAATTAGTTGTATAATTTGAAAGAATTTGTTGGATTAAAATGAACAAGGGGAAATAATAAGCTGACTACTACTTTTCATTATTAAAGACAGTATTTTAATTTAATGTACTTTTTAATTTTTGTTATATTTATAGTTTTCTATTTATAATCTTTTGTGTATTTTGTTTATTGTGGTGTAGTCAAAGAATATCAAGTTGAGAGTTAGAAACTAAAGTAGTTTCCAGCTCTGCCAGTAAATAGTGGAGATTTTTTCCCACATTTTTAAATGTACTTAAGGCTAGAGCTGCTTCAAATCTTGTAAATTTACTAAAAGAGTTGCTGTAGACATCTTTTGGTATATAAGATTCTGTATTTTACTTTTTACTTAGAATGAAAGTAGTATTTTCTCATAAATAAATTTTTTCAAAATAAATAAGTAATATGTGTAACAAAGACTTTTATAAATATTTTAAATTTGTTTACTTTTATTTCTATTTTAGTACCTATACAGGAAAAAGAGAAGTGGGAAATTAATATTATTATTAAAAATCCTGAAATCGTGTTTGTTGCTGACATGACAAAAAATGATGCTCCTGCCTTAGTCGTTACAACACAGTGTGAAATTTGTTGGAAAGGTGATTTTGAAAACAATGCAATGACTGCTGCTGTTAAAGATCTCCAAATGAGAGCATGCCCATTTCTTCCAGTCAAGAGAAAGGGCAAAATCACTACTGTGAGTTTACTGTTTGATTATCTGCTTAATTCTAAACTGCTTTGGATTTAATATAGACCATTTTAGGAAACTACCTACATCAGGCATGTCTAGTCTGGGCCCAGGATGGCTTTGAATGAGGCTCAACACAGATTCTTAAAACATGTGATTTTTTTTTGGTGTGATTTCTTTTAGCTCATCATTTATTGTTTAGTGTTAGTGTACTTCATGTGTGCCCCAAAACAATTCTTCCAGTGTGTCCCAGGAAAGCCAGAATGTTGGACACTGCAGACCTACATACTTTCCAGCCTTTCTCTGTAAAGTACCTTTTTTCTGCTTGCAGAGCCTAATCTGCATCATTATCCAGCTTTGAAACTCCTTTTTGTTCTTTTATTTGCACCTGATTGTTTTATGTATTTGTGAGAACAGTCTCACTAAGAAGTTGCTTTCATCTTAACACTCATTTTTTTTCTTCAACTTTTATAAACTTATTGGGATGACATTAGTTAATAAAATGATATCATCTTCAACTGTACAATCACTATATCATCTGTATATTGCATTGTGTGTTCACCACCCAGAGTCAGTTCTTCTTCTGTCACCATATATTTGATCCCCTTTCCCCTCTTCTATCACCCCTCATCTCCCCTTACCCTCTTGTAACCACTAAATATTTATCTGTGTCTATGAGTTTTTGTTTGTCTTATTCATTTGTGCTTTCAGTTTTATGTCCCACATGTGAGTGAAGTCATATGGTTCTCTTTTTTTTCTCTTATTTCGCTTAGCATGATTATGTCAAGATCCACCCATGTTGTCACAAATTGCAGGATTTCATCTCTTTGTATGTCCAAGTAATATTTCATTGTATATATGTTCCACATCTTCCTTATCCAATTATCTATTGAAGGACACTTTGGTTGGTTCCGAGTCTCGGCCACTGTAAATAATGCTGCAATGAATATAGGGGTACATCTTTATAGAAAATGTTTTTAGATTTTTTTATGCCTATGCCCAGAAGAGAAAGTGCTGGGTTATATGATAATTCTATTCTCAATTTTTGAGAACCTCCATACTGCTTTCAATAGTGGCTATAACAATTTACATTCCTACCAGCAGTGTATCGAGGGTTCCTTTTTCTCAATAGCCTCTCTAGCACTTATTAGTTGTCTTGTTGATTATAGCCATTCTAACAAGTGACCTGGTGTCTCATTGTGGTTTTGATTTTCATTTCTCTAATTGCTAGTGATATTGAGAATTTTTTTATATCTGTTGGCCATTTGTATGTCTTCATGGGTGAAATAACTGTTCAGGTTTTCTGCCCATTTTTAGTTGCATTGTTAGTGTTGTTGTTGAGTACGGTAGTATGAGTTCTTTATGTATTTCAGATATTAGCCCCTTATCAGAGGGATTGTTTGCAAATATTTTCTCCCAATGGGTTGGTTGACTCTTTACTTTGTTGATGGTTTCCTTTGCTGTGCGGAAGCTTTTTAGTTTGATATAGTCCCATTCATTTACTTTTGCTTTTACTTCCCTTGCCATTGAGGTCAAGTTCATAAAGTCCTCCCTGAACTTTAGTATTGATGCCTTTTTCTATGCAGTTTATTGTTTCGAGTCTTATGTGGAGGTCTTTAATCCGTTTTGAGTTAATTTTGGTAGATGGTGCCAGATTGCAGTCCAGATTCATTCTATTGCATGTGGTTTTCCATTTTTTCCAGCACCATTTACTGAAAGTGTTTTCTTTTCCCCACTTTATATTTTTACCTCCCTTGTCGAAAATAATCTGTCCATATATTTGTGGATTTATTTCTGGGTTTTCAAATCTGTTCCATTGGAATGTGTAACTGGTTTTTTGGGTTGTTTTTTTTTTTGCCAGTACCAAGCAGTTTTGATTATTGAGGCTTTGTAGTGTAGATTGAAGTCAGGGATCGTGATGCCTCCAGTTTTATTCTTTTTCTTAGGATTGCTTTGGTTCATTTGGGGTCTTTTGTGGTCCCATATGAATTGATGATTTTTTTTTCTTGAAAGAGTGTCTAGGTTATTTTTGAGAATTACATTAAATCTGTATATTGCTTTGAGTAATATGGCCATTTTAACTATGTTGATTCTTCCAATCCATGAACACGGACTATCCATTTTTTTATGTCTTCAATTTCTTTTAATAGTGTCTTATAGTTTTCTGTATATAAGTCCTTCACATTCTTTGTGAAATTTATTCCTAGGTATTTCATTATTTTTTGTTGTGATTGCAAAAGGTATAGATTTTCTCATTTTCTGATGTTTCATTGTTGGCATATAAAAATACAATTGATTTTTGTACATTGATTTTGAATGGTGAAACTTTATTGTATTTGTATATTCTTTCTAATAGATTTCTGGTACAGTCTTTAGAATTTTCTATATAAAGAATAATGTCATCTGCAAAGAGTGATAGTTTGACTTTTTCTCTACCAATTCAGATACCTTTTATTCCTTTTTCTTCCCTGATGGCTCTGGCTAGAACTTCTAGTACTATATTGAATAGCAGTGGTAACAGATGGCATCCCTGTCTTATTCCTGATTTTAGGAGAATGGGCTTCAGCTTTTCCTCATTCAGTATAATATTAGCTGAGGATTTGCCATGTAAGTCCTTTATTATGTAGTGGTACTTTCCTTCAATTCCCATTTTATCCAGTGTTTTGATTATAAATGGATGTTGCATCTTTTCAGATGCTTTTTCTGCATCAATTGAAATCATATGGTTTTTATCTTTTATTTTGTTTATGTGATGTATCACATTGATTAGTTTGCATATGTTGAGCCATCCTTGTGTCTCTGGGATGAATCCCACTTCATCGTGATGCATTCTTTTTAATGCATTGTTGTATTCTAGTTGCTAATATATTGTTTAGGATTTTTGCATCAGTGTTCATCAGTGTCTATCGTTCTCTATTTTGGTATCATCCTTACCAGGTTTTGGTATTAGTGTAATGTTGGCCTAGTAGAATGAGTTGGGTAGTAGTACCTCATCCTCAATTTTATGGAATAGTTTGAGTAGGATAGTTGTTCTTTGAATGCTTGATAAAATCATTGTTAAAATGGTCTGGTCCAGGGCTTTTACCTTTGGGGCGGTTTTGGATATTGTTTCAGGTTCTTTACTGTTGATTGGTCTATTTAGGTTATCTAGTTCTTGATTCAGCCTAGGTAAACTATATGTTTCTACAGATTTGCCCATTTCTTCTAGGATGTCAAATTCTGTGGCATAAAGTCTTTCTTAATAATTTCTTATGATTGTTTGTATTTCTGTAGTATCAGTCATTATTTCTCCCCTGTTCTAATTTTGGATATTTGTGATTTATCTGTTTGTCCTTTGGTAACCTAACCAGTGGTTTGTCAGTTGAACTAATTTTTTCAAAGAGCCAGTTCTTTGTTGGATTAATTTTATCAATTGTTTTTCTGGTCTTAATTTTATTAAGTTCTGCTATAATTTTATTAGTTCTTTCATTCTGCGGGTTTTGGGATTCTTCTGTTCTTGTTTTTCTAGTTCTTTAAGATGGGGTGTTTATTTGTGATTTTTCTTATTTCTTGAGATAGGCCTGTATTGATAAAAATTTTCCCCTTATTACTGCTTTCGCTGCATCCCAATAATTTTGGTACGTAATGTTTTTGTTGTCATTAGTTTCTATGTATTTTTTTATTTCTTATTTTGTTTCTTCTTTGATCCAGTAATTTTTTAATAGCATGTTGTTCACATAGTGTTTTTATTGTCATTAGTTTCTATATATTTTTTAATTTCTTGTTTTATTTCTTCTTTGATCCAGTAATCTCTTTAAAAGCATGTTATTCAATCTCTATGTATATGTGATTTTTTTTTCTTTTTATAGTTGATCTCTTAATTTCAAAGCTTTGCGTTTTGAAAATGTACTTAGTAGATTTCAATCTTCTTTAATTTGCTGAGGCTGGTTTTGTGTCCCACTGTATGGTTTATCCTTGAAAATGTTCCATGTACACTAGAAAAAAATGTATAATCCTATGTTGCATGATGGAGTGTCTTATAAAAGTTCAATTATGTGCAATTGCTGTAATGTATCATTCAGGACTGCTATTTCCTTATTTATTTCTGCTTGGATGATCTGTCCGTAGTCATCAAGGGGATGTTGAAGTCCCCTGCTATAATTGTGTTTTTGTCAGTTTCTCCTATTAGATATACTAGTAATTGCTTTGTAAAATTTGGTGCTTCCTGATTAGGGGGATATATATTATTGAGTGTCATGTTTTCTTGATATATTTTCCTCTTTATCATTATGAAATATCCATCTTTATCTGTTATTATTATTTTTTATCCTGATGTTTATTTCATCAGAAATCAAAATGGCCACTCCTACTTTTCTCTGGATGTCATTTGCTTGGAGTATTGTTTTCTACCCTGTCACTTTGAGCCTGTGTTTGTCCTTGTGGCTGAGATGTGTCTCTCTTTTTTTTTTATAGCATATAGTTAGGTTTTGTTTTTTAATCTAGTCTGCTACTCTGTGCCTCTTTATTGGTGAGTTCAGTTCATTTACATTTAGGGTGATGATATATGAAGATTTCCTGTATCCATTTCTTCCTCCCTTTTTATTTCTTTGTTGTCCTCCCTTCCCTCCACCCCCATTTATTTTGATTTCTTGGTTCAAGTAAAATAGCCGCCCTCAGTATTTCTTAAAATGCCGACCTTTGGCTGGAGAATTCCTTCAGCTTTTGTATGTCTGAAAGGACTATTTCTTTTTCATTATCTGAAGGTTAATTTTGCTGGATAGTGTATTTTTTGCTGGTAGTTTCTCTTTTAAAGTTTTGAAAATTTGGCTCCACTTCCTCCTGGCTTGCAGAGTTTCTGCTGAGAAGTCTGATGACAGCCTGATGGGTTTTCATTTGACTGTTATATATACTTTTTTTCTCCTTGCAACCTTGATGATTCTTTGTTTATCTTTGTCTTTGGTTTTTGACATCTTCAGAATAATGTGCCTTGTGGAAGATATGCTACGATCTGGGTAGTTAGGACTCGTGTTTTCTTCTTGAATTTTGGTTTCCAGTTCTTTCCATAGGTTTGGAAAGTTCTCATCTACTATCTGCTTTAAAAGGCTCTGAGAAAATTCTCACTCACTTTCTTCTGGTACCCCTATTATTCTAATGTTGTTCTTTCTAGTGGAGTCAGATAGCTCCTGTAGAAATCTTTCATTTCTCTTGGCTCTCTCATCCCTTTCTTCTTACTTCTGTGAAATTTTTATTTTTCTATCTTCAATGTTGCTAATTCTTTCCTCTATCTGGTCACCCCTGTTTCCTATGCTGTTTAGTTCTTTTCTCAATTCTCCTATAATGCCTTTCATTTCCAGGATTTCCTTTTGGCTCCACTCTCACGTCTCAATTTTGTTGATAAAGTATTCTATTTGGTCAGAGATTTTCTTATTTGGGTCATTTAACTGTGTCTGGGTACTTTGCCAGAATGTTTTGAGTTCTCCTAGTGTCTTGAGAATTGCAGCCCTGAATTCTGTTTCACTGAAATTATATGCTTCCAAATCTGTAAGTTATTTTTCTGGAGATCTTTCATTTTCTTTTGGAGCTGCTTTGAACCACAAGGTATTCATTGTATTTGATATTTTTTCACCCTAGGCATGAGTATGTTTTTCCTCTGAGAGCTTTCCTAGAAGGTGGACTTCTCTTTTTTGACTCAGTTATCTTAGTCTTGATGCACCTTCTATTTGGGAAAGTGAGGTGATCAATGGTGTGGTATGTCTCTGAGATCAGTGTTGGAAAAGGCTTGTTGCTACATCTGTTTTGCATTTTTCCTGGGCGCTCCTATATGCTTCTATGGGGACAGGGTTAGTTGGGGATGACGTACGTTTACATTACAGGGTAATTGCAGTTTGCCTTTTTCATCTGGCTATAGAGTAGGTCGTAGTTGGGGTTCAGTTGAGGGGAGACAAGTTTTGGGAGAGGATTAGGGGAAACCATCAGTTTCTCTGTCTAAAAATTCTGCCTGGGAGGTAAGGGCAGTTTAGCTAAGGCTGTTTTGTGTCCCGGGGTTGCTTTCCAAAGTGCTGGCTTCGTTGATAGAAGGCCGAGCATTTAGGGGATGGGGGAGTTTGGGGGAAGACTAGGACCGACCAAGACACAATACAAAATTCCTCAGAAGGGGGCTGGCCAGTCAGTTTTTGCACATCTGCAGGGCTCTACCTCTCTTCTTAATTTTGAGCCCTGTCTCACCCCTCCTCCGGGGGTGCGGTCTGCTTTTCCAGCTATGGGTTCTTAGAATCAGTCTCACCCATACCCAATTTGTGTTTGAGTCCACAGTACTAGGCCTCAGGGTGCCAGCCTAACTGGTATAAGGCCGGAAAGGTGGGTTCAGCTGATAGAAGCCAATCCCACCATGAGTAGGGAACCTGGTACATGGCTCAGCTTTTCACTCACCTCCTCAGCCCTCGCTTGTGCCTCTTCCAGGAGTGTTCTCTGCTTTCCCATCTGTGGGTTCTTGGAATCACCCTCAGCCAGAGCTAATTTGTTCTTCTGAGTCCACACTTCTGGACTTCAGGGTTCTGGTCCTACTGGTTGACCATCAGGAAGGTGACCATAGCTAAGATATAGACACAAGTGTTGCCAGGAGCAGGGCAGCCGGTCAGCCAAAATGGAGGTGTACCTCAGTCTTTCTCCTCCCCTACCTGCAACCACTCTTCTTCTAGGGCTGGGCTTTGCTTTTAAAGACAGTGGCTGGAGAAGCAATTTTCCCCAGAGTTAATTTGTGTTCAAACGAGTGCTGCAGTTCCTGTGGCCTACTGACTCTACACACCAAGCTATGGCTGGGGTTCTTTTCCTTCTCAGCCTCAAGTGATTTAGCTGTGCCTGCTCCGCTTGTAACCTACCCAGGCCGCTTTGTTCTACGTGGGACTTCAGCGTTCCACCACTTGGTTTCAGAGTTTAAATTGTCCACAGTCTCATGTGGCCACCGCTCTTGTCATCTCTCGGCTTCCAGCCTGCTCAGGATCTATCTCCACTTGACTTGAGTCCCCCAAGCCCCCTGCTTCTGCTAGTCCCAGGTCATGTTTCGTGGCCCTTTTTCCACACTGCTCCTTCCCTTCTGTTCCACTCACCCCTTTTTCTCTAACCTTTAGGTGTTGTCTTTCATTGCATGGATCTCTCAACTAAGGTTGTGTTTCTCAGGGTTTCCACTGTGGAGTCCGTTTTGTTCAAATGTCCCTCCCCAGAGAGGTTTCGGTGTTTTCCTCTCACACCACCATCTTAGGACCTCTTGGCCACATACATTTTGATAAATTGTAATTAGTGGAACTTTAACTGATATTGTATTTATTTTATATTAGAACTAAGTGTTCTAATTCAACACATTTATCTATGTGTCCATGAATAGTTTATTAGAGATTTATGAACCTTTTGAAAATGTGCATAAATTGTTATATACAACAGGTCTTCAAATAATGTTTATTTCAATGGCACTTTGTTATAACATTGATGAGATGCTGTAGGAACTTAACTCTTGTTTATATCAATTAGCCTATGGTAAAATTGGTTTTATTGCACATCTTTTCACTTAAAGTTTTAGAATCTATCAGGGACATGAGAACTTACTATATGTATATTTTTTCTATGAGAATTTAATTTACAAAGGATGTATGACCTCAAAGTTTTTGAAGCAGTAACATATGAGATACTGTAATCTTAGCTGCTTATAGAGTATAGGTTTGTTTGTCTGAGTTTATTTCATCCATTAGGATTTAATGATAAGCTTGAATAAATTTGTAAATTCTAAACAAAGCTAAATCCTGATCCAGGTATTAATTTATTATATATCTATTATAAATGGTTATCAGCTTTTTTCTTGAATTTATTTTACTCTGTAACTTTCCTAAACTTTTGACCTGTATTGATATTATTATTAATATTAGATTTCTGAGAAAACATGTTCAAAAGTCACATTTTTACTTGTTTTTTGAATGGGAATTAAGGATCCATCCTCATTGTATTGCCACTGTTAAATGAGGTGATATTACTATAATTTTAATATTGGCTTGTGGATGTATATGTAAAACCTTTGGTATGATGAGAAATCTTAATTATAAAAAAATCTCAATCATGGGAATAAGTTTGGAATTTTATTGAGTGCCTATGCCATATATTAAAGAACTATGATAGTGTTTACTGTTCTTATGATAAATTATGTTAGGGTTTAATCCTAAATTTGAGGGTATTTTAATTTGTTCTTATATTCTGTTAGCTACACGTACGTACCTTAGGATTTTATAGTAGAAAACTAACTATTCTGGACGTTTAGGTTGGGGGAGGCATATTGGGGGAAGTGACATTTATGCTGGTGCCTGAAGGCTGAGTAGGTATTAGTTAATTGAACTGGAATAGGAGAGTCATAGGAGTGTATTTCAGGATGAAGGTATAGCATATGCAGACAACTTGGGATCCAGAGAGCACATGTTTCCACCCCACATCTACATACATACCAACATTTTTAGTCATATACTCTGCCTTTTTTCTTTTTATTTGGTGGTGTTCAACTTGGAACAATTCTTCTCACCACCAAGATAGTGTTTGTGAAATAGGGAATTTATAGAGAGTTCTTATGGGCTTCTGCAGATGTTGTATAGCTGAAGATTGCTTTATTTGAAGAGGAAGCAGTAGGACCAGAAAAAGAATGTACCAATAGTGAAAATCATGTACAATTGGGAGCTATATGGTGAGATTTAAAGTGTAATAGAAGGGAAAAATATAATAAAAATAGCACTAAAACCACAATGGATGTAATTAGAGACAATACAGTAACACTAGTAAGAAAATATTTCAATTTTAAGAAATGTTTCTACATCTTTAAATTGATATGTATTATGGACGTCTTGAGTGTAATATAGTTTTGTCATGAGCGTGTGAACTGCATTTTTAATTCTAGGTAACTTAACTAGACTTGAAAATATAGTAATTGGGCAAGGATCAAAGCAGACTTTCATAATTATTTTGGAAAGGTGGTATAAAAAGGAATTAAAATTTTTCAAGTTGGAAACTTTTATGTATTTATAATAGTATTTTCTGTTTACCTTTTCCCTGCCTTCCCTGAGATGAAGAGTAACATAAGTTTTATGTTGAAAATCTTGGATTATGTATAGTAATGTGATTATAATTTCTATCACTGATGTTTCAAGAAATAATATATTGAATATTTGTCACATGCCAGATGCTTTCATGGATATATTAGAATAAGGATAAATTTTAATTTGATTTGTTTGGAGAATGGGTTTAGGTGTCAAAAATTTTTTTTCTGATTTTTTATTGTTAATGTAATCAGAATTCTAAAATGGCCCCCCAAGATTTCTATCCCCTCTTCCATGTGGCCAGTATAGTCTTCTTTCATTGAGTGTGGACAGGACTGATGAATATAATTAGGTTACTAATCATTTAATTTTGAGTTAACTAAAGAAAGATTCTAGGTGAGCCTGAGATAATTTTTAAAATGGTGAAACAGCAGAGAGATGCTCTTCTGCTGACCTTGAAGGAGCAAGCTGTCATGTTGTAGAGAAGGCTGCATGGCAAGAACCGATGGGCTACTACTAGCCATTAAAAGTGGTCCCTAGATGACAACAAGCAAATGGAGATCTCACTTTTAGGGCCACAAAGAAGTGAATTCTACCAACAACCTGAATGAGCTTGAGAATAGATCTTTCCTTAGTCAAGCCTCTAGATGAGGACACAACCAGCTGATAACCTGATTTCAGAAAGGTTTCTGACCCAGGAACTGGAGAAAAGATAAATTTGTGTTTTTTTAAAGATTTATTTTTATTGTTTTGATAGAGAGAGACAGAGACAGAGGGAAGGGGGAGGGCCCAGAGCAGTCTCCATAGTTTTACATCATCAGTTCTCAAAATAGTTTCATTCCGTATAGGTGGGCAGGGGGCTGTGCAGGGTGGTAACCAGGCAGGGGCCTCCTGCATGGGAGGCATGACCCTTGATCTGGGGGTCAAGCCGGGGGCCTCCAACATGGAAAGTTTTCCCTGGCCAAACTGGGGGACTTTCACATGGTAAACACACCCCATTTTAACATATGGGTTCGTATGGGCTGGGGCCAGGATTCAATCCTCAGACCCCAGGGCTGCAAGGCGAGTGCTTAACTGGCTGAGCCATCCCAGCATCCCCAGATTTGTGTGGTTTTAAGCCACTAAGTTTGTGGTGATTTCTTATGCAGCAAGAGGAAACATTCAGATTCCTTTCTCTTTTTTAAGATTTGTTTTATTGTTTGAGAGAAGATAAGAGTAAGAATGGGGAAGGGCCAGAGCAGTCTCCATAGCCATACATCGTTAGTTGTGACATAGTTTCAACAAGTGGATGTGGGGCCACATGGGGTGGAAACCAAACCAACACCCTCCCTCATGGGAGGCAAGAACTTCCATTGTCATCTCAGTGGCTACAAGTTGTGCTATAGTTCAGCATATGGGATTACATGGGCCAAGGCCAGAACTTGAACCCTGGTCCTCATGGCTGCAAGGCAAGTGCTCAAACTACTTAGCTATCCCAGCATCCCAAATCCAGATTCTTATACCAGAAGTAAGATGTTGTAACAATTATTTACTTAAAATGTGGGAGATGCTTTGGAACTTGGCAGAATGCCGAGATATGCAGAAGTTGAAGGAGTTTTGAGGAAAATGATAGAGAAACCTAAGTTATGTTGAACAGACTCTTGGTAGAAATATGGTCATTGAGGACAAGGCCAAGGAGAATGTAGAAAGACGGTAAAAGACATGTTATTGGAAGTTAGAGAGATGGCTTGGTATACAGTCACAGAAGACTGCAAAATTTTGTTTTGCAGTGATGTGTAAAGCAGATGTAAGTGACCAACAATGTATGTATAGCTAAAGAGAGTATCAAGCTGCCTGATCTGAAGCTACTGCTTACTCTTTAGATTTCTTACTCTACAGTTAAATGCTAGAACAGAAAGAGAAATTGTGGAAAGAACAGTTAAAGAAACAAACAAAATAAAAAACCCAGGACTTAATGATTTTGATAATTCTCAGCCATCCAAATGACATAAGATGTTAAAAGTCACAAATGGCTGCAAAAGGTTAACAAAGAGAAAAGATGGTGTGATTCAAAACTCTTTGCTAAGTCTCAGATCAAATATAGTTTTCAGTCACACAAAGGGCCTTCTCAAGAGATTTGTGGTGTTGTTTTTTTCATGTATTTTCTCAATCAAACTAGAGGAACTCTGGGAATTATAAGGGTATCACCCATAGTTATCTCAGCAGGAAACAATGATTATCATAAAAAGACCTGTGGATGTAGGTTTTACTTAATGGACTGAAACCTCATGAAATCTATAGAAGACCCTTAAGGTTATCGAGAAAATTATTTTAGCACAAGCACTGCCAGCACAGACTGAGAGAGCCTGGGAGTGCCAAATAACAAGAGACTGTTGAATTCCAAAATTCTACTGCCAGGAAGCAGTACCTTTTATAAAGAAGGAAGGATGATTTAGGGTGGAACAGAGAACCACAGAGAATTGTTACTAGGCTTTGAAATCTAATCAAGAAACTCATTTACCTGGCTGGATTTCAGAACTGCTTTGGACTTGTGACTCATTTTTATTTACCGTTTTACCCACTTGAACTTAGAGTATCTGTAATTGTTATCCTATGTCTGTACAACCAACCGTTCTATGTTGGGAGTAGTGGGATCAGGTAACTCATATTTCACAAATCCATAAAGGGAGAGAAATTGTGCCCTAGCCACTATACTTAATGGATTACACCTAGGAATAGCACTTGGACCTGATTTAATATATAGACTTTGAACTGGTAAGAGATAGATGAGATTTTGGATTTTTGAAACATTGAGAGATCTAAAAGAGATACAGAGTTAGGTAATGTGATTTGGGACTTTGGTCTATAATGGAATGAGACTATTAGG
The DNA here is from genome assembly GCA_004027555.1 of Craseonycteris thonglongyai. NCBI lineage: Eukaryota > Metazoa > Chordata > Mammalia > Chiroptera > Craseonycteridae > Craseonycteris > Craseonycteris thonglongyai. The sequence goes on along the minus strand of PVKE010006552.1, from coordinate 36,990 downwards.
AATCTTAGGAGGAGGTGAATATACTTTGAGAGGAATACAAGTCACTGGTATTAGAGTGCAAAATCCTGCTTACCACAGTTAGAGAAAACTTGTTTAATTTATAATTACATTAAGAATTATTTAGTATAAGAGGGAAATTTATGTCACTACAGGCCTATCTCAAGAAACAAGAAACAACCTAATGTTACATCTTAAAGAACTAGAAAAAGAACAAAAGACACCCAAAGCCAGCAGAAGAAAAGAAATAATAAAAATTAGAGCAGAACCAAATGAAATAGAGAATAGAAAAACAATAGAGAAAATTAATGCAACAAAGAGCTGGTTCTTTGAAAAAATTAATAAAATTGACAAAGCGCTGGCTAGACTCACCAAGGGAAAAAGAGAAAACACACAAATAATCCAAATTAGAAATGAAAGAGGGGAAATTACAACTGATACCACAGAAATATAAAGGATTATACAGAGATACTATGAAGGACTATATGTCACCAAATTTTTGCAACCTAGAAGAAATGGACAAGTTTTTAGAAGCATATAGTCTGCCTAGACAGAACCAAGAAGAACTGGATAACCTAAACAGACCAATCAACAGTAAGGAAATTGAAACAATCATCCAAAACCTCCCGAAAAGCAAGAGTCCAGCACCAGATGGTTTCACTAATGAGTCTTACCAGGCATTCAAAGAGGAACTAACAGCTATCCTCTTCAAACTTTTCCAAAATATCAAAAAAGAAGTAATACTTCCCAACTTATTCTGAGGCCAACATCCCCCTAATACCAAAGGCTGGTAAGGACATCACAAAAAGAGAAAACCATGGACCAATATCTCTGATGAGCACCATGCAAAAAAAACTAACCAAAATATCAGCAAGTAGAACACAACAATGCATTAAAAAGATTATACATTTTGATCAAGTGGGATTCATCCCAGGGACACAAGGTTGGTTCAACATATACAAATTGATCAATGTGATACACCACATAAACAAAATAAAAGATAAAAACCAAATTATTATGCCAATTGATGCAGAAAAAACATTCAGCAAGATACAGCATCACTTTGTGATCAAGACATGTAATAAGGTGTGTAAAGAAGGAAAGTACTGTGACATAATAAAGGCCATATATGACAAACCCTCCGTGACTATCATACTGAATGGGGAAAAACTGAAAATATTTCATCTAAAATCAGAAACAAAACAGGAATGTTCCCTGTCACCAATGGTATTCAACATTGTGTTGGGAGTTCTAGCCAGAGCCATCAGGCAGGAGGAAGAAATAAAAGACATCCAAATTGGGAGTGAAGAAGTTAATCTGTCACTTTTTGCAGATGACATGATCCTTTACATAGAAAACCCTAAAAACTTCATTAAAAAACTATTAAAATAGTAAATGAATTTTGTAAAGTTGCAGGATACAAAAATCAATCTACAAAAATCCATAGCATTTTTATATGTGAACAAGGAAACTTCAGAAAAATGAATGAGAAACACATACCTTTTGCAATGACAGCAAAAAGAATAAAATACCTAGGAATAAACATAATAAAGAGCATGAAGGACTTATACACAGAAAACTGTAACACACTTAAAAGAAACTGAAGAAGACACAAAGAAATGGAAAGCTGTTTGTGTTCATGGATGGGAAGAATCAACACAGTTAAAATGACCTTATTACCCAAAGCAATATACAGATTTAATGCAATTCCAATCAAAATCCCACAGACATTCTTTCGAGAAATATGTCAAAAATTATCAGACTCATATGCAACTACAAAAGACCCTGAATCAGCAAAGCGATCCTATGAAAAAAGAATAAGGCTAGAGGCATCATGCTCCTTGACTTTATTCTGTACTACAAAGTATCAATAATCAAAACAGCTTGGTATTTGCAGAAAAATAGACATACAGACCAATGGTACAGAATCAAACCAGCCAGACATAAACCACAAATATATGAACAGATGACTTTTGAAAAAGGAGCCAAAGATATACAATGGAGAAAAGAAAGCCTTTTCAGTAAATGGTGTTGGGAAAATTGGAAAACCACATGCAAAAGAATGAATCTGGACTCTAAACTGTCACCATATACCAAAATTAATGGAAAATGTATTAAAGAACTCCATATAAGACCCAAAACAGTGAACTGCATAAAATAAAAGAGTGGTACTAAGCTTACAGACCTTGGGTTTGGATAGGATTTATGAACCTGACCTCAAAGGCAAGGGAAGTAAAAGCAAAAATAAATGAATGGGACTGTATCAAACTAAAAAGCTGCGTAGCAAAGGAAACTGTCAATAAAGTAAAGAGTCAACCTACCAAATGGGAAAAAATATTTGCAAACAATGCCTTCGATAAGGGGCTGATATCTAAAATATATAAAGAACTCATATAACTTAACAACAAAACAACAAATGATTCAATTGAAAAATGGGCAAAAGACCTTAACAGAGACTTCTTCCATGCAGACATACGAACGGCCAACAGATATATGAAAAAATGCCCAACTTCACTTAGCAATTAGGGAAATGCACATTAAAACCACAATGAGATACCACCTAACACCTATTAGAATAGCTATAATCAACAAGACAAAGAATAACAAGAGCTGGAGAGGCTGTGGAGAAAAGAACCCTCATACACTGGTGGTGGGAAAGTAACTTGGTACAGCCACTATAGAAGGCAATATGGAGATTCCTCCAAAAATTAGGAATGGAATTGCCATACTACTCAGCCATCCCTCTTCTGGGTATGTACCCCCCAAAACCTTGAAAACCTTAATTCTCAAAGATATATGTACCCTAGTGTTCATTGCAGCACTGTTCACAGTTGGCAAATCACGGAAACAACCAAAGTGTCCTTTGATAAATGACTGAATGAAGAAGTTATGATACATCTACACCATGGAATATTACTCATCAATAAGGGAAAACGAAATACAGCTATTTGTGACAACATGGATGGACCTTGAAACCATCATATTAAGCGAAATAAGTCAGACTGAAAAAAAATCAAGAAACATGTTACTTCACTTATAGGTTGAATATAAAACTGAAAGTAACAACAACAACAAAAACTCATGTACACAGTCAATAGTTTAGTGGTTACCTGAGGGTAAAGGGGGAGGTTGTGGGATGCAGAGGAGTAGGGAGGGGGAATCAAACATATGGTGGTGGAAAAACAACTGACTCTGGGTGATGAGCACATAATGCAATAGATAGACCATGTAATGTAGAATTGTACACCTGAAACCTATGTAATTTTTACCAACCAATGTCACTCCAATAAATTTAACAATTAAAAAAATAAATAAAAATAAATAAACAAAACCCAAAGAATTATTTACTAAGTCTATTGTATTTTTTATCTCATCTTTTGTAGCTTTTCCTATTAGATTTATTTCATTATAATTTTATAATGGGAAAAAATACCATGATAATATTTTAGTAAGTAAAGTAAAATACATAATACCAGTTTTGTGGTGTTTTCATATATTTAAACATATTTAAGAAATCCTGCTTATTTGGTTTTATTAATGTTGCTAATGTTAACACTTTCTATTATAAGTAATGAGTAAAGAGAAAAATTGTGTTTAGTCACTTATTTTTTCCAGTGGTTTTGACTAACTTGTTTATTTAACATACCGGTAGTTAACTATTACTAGGAAAGTCTTTAAAAATATTTTAAGTACAGTTTTAATTTACTGGTATTCATTTTTTTCTCACAGGTTTTGCAGCCATGTGACTTGTTTTATCAAGCTACACAGATAGGTAAAGATCCACAAGTGATTGATCTATCAGTAAAATCTCTAACATTAAAGGTGAGTTCAAATGTAGTCAAGAGTCATTTAGATGATTAGGTAACTTTTTAAAAGTTAATAAATCTATAAATAAACAATTATTAAAGCACGTCTTTTAATTGTTAAATATACAAAAAATTTTTTAAAAAATTTTTTTATGGCACATTACCTAGAAAATGGTGTTATTATTTAATATACCGGTACATTTTATATTGAATGTTATAGTACTTTATTTTTGGCATTTGACTGCATCTGTGGTTAACATCTAGCATCCCTATAGTATGTATAGTTGAAATAATACTTGATCAGTTTAATATCTATAAGACTGATGTAAATATCTTAACTGAAATTAGTCATGGTAATAGAAAAAAACTTGTAGGTAACAAATTGTATCTGCTATTTTTTAGTAGTACTTATATTTTGAATATTAATTACTCATAATTCTTCATCAGATATATTTAATGTTTTGATATGTATTTAGTGAAATGAGTGGGTTTTGTTTTTTTTATTAGTTTAAATTTTTTCCCTTAGGTTTCACCAGTTATCATAAATACTGTGATTACCATAACTTCAGCACTTTATACAACTAAGGAAACCATCCCACAAGAAACTGCTTCTTCTACAGCACATTTATGGGAGAAAAAGGATACAAAGAATTTAAAAATGTGGTTTCTTGAAGAGCCAAACGAAGTTGAAAACATAACTTCCACAACTAAATTGGTACCAAAAGGAGAGATAATAAGAATGAACATTGATTCTATTTTTATAGTTCTTGAGGCTGGAGTTGGTCATAGAACAGTTCCTATGCTTTTGGCAAAATCACGTTTTTCAGGGGAAGGCAAAAACTGGAGTTCCCTCATAAATCTGCACTGTCAGCTTGAACTAGAAGTAAGCATATATAGTATTTTTTCCAGGTTTTGTAACAAATAATTCTACACGTGGGATATTTTGGGAATCTTAATTAAATATTTAAATAAAGCTTATTGTAAATATGATGTCTCACAAAACTTCTGAAAGTTTATAAATTAATGCCTTTGATATAGTTTTTATAATAGATATACAGTAAGTCTTTGTTTAATGTTGTTGATAGGTTTCTGTGACTTCAAGGAAAATGACATATAACAAAATCAGTTTTACTGTAGGTTGATTTATAAAAGAAGAGTTAAATTCCTACAACATCTGATCAATTGTATAATAAAACAATGTTGGACAAAACGACATTATTTGAGAACCCGCTGTACATTACTTTTAGAGTACTTATCTACATTATATTTCAATTGATTTCATTAATGAACTTAATATATTAATAGACAGTTGTTTAGATTCAAATTTCTTATTTTTAAGAATTAAATTGTGGGGAAGCCGGGATGGCTCAGTGGGTTAAGCGCTCACTGCAGCACAGGGGACCGGGGATCGAATCCCGGCCCCAGCCCGTGCGGAACCATATGCTGAACTGGGAGCTCCCCCAGTTCAGTTCTCTCTCTGTCTCTGTCTCTGAATCTCTCTCTCTCTCTCTCTCTCTGTCAAAAAAAAAAATTAAATTGAATAACTTTTTCCCTTTAAAGAATAATATACTATTTCCAAATCTCTTCTAAAAGAGTAATATAAATTAGAAGGATATATTTTATACTTGTAAATGAAACAGAATCCTTTTAATCCACTAAAGTCCTCTAGATTTTTGTGAAAATACTTTATATGAGAGATATTTGCTTTGAAACAACATATATTTTGCTTCAGAATTTATATAGATTCATCCCCAGAGTTATTTTGGTTTAAATTATTAATTGAGTTTATGTCTAGTGTAAATTAATCTGTTAATCTACTTATTATCAAATATGAAAATTTACAAGCTGCTATGTTTGTGTTGATAGTTATATATTGATAGAGGTAGATATGACTGACTAGATTATAAATATTCAAATTCTGGTTAGAATTCTGTCTGTTTTGCAGGGAATTTGATCTAGGACAAGCTTGTCAAACTTGCAGCCTACTGGCTGCATGTGGCCAAGAACAGCTTTGAATGCTGCCCCAACACAAACTTGTGAACTTTCTTAAAACATGAGATATTTTTGTAATTTTTTTTTTTTTAGCTCATCAGATATTGTTACTGTTAGTTTATTTTTTTAAAGATTTATTTGTTTATTTTTTATTTTGTTGACAGAGAGAGACAGAGACAGAGAGAGGCAGAGAGAAGGGGGAGGGCCCAGAGCGTTCTTCATAGTTGTATGTCATCCGTTTTCAACATGGTTTTGTTCCAAACAGGCGGGAGGGGATCTCACGGGGCAGGAACTGGGCTGGGGGCCTCCCGCACAGGAAATACGCCCCCTGGAGCCATGGGCCAAACCAGGGGACAAGACCAAACTGGGGGCATCTCCCATGGGAAGCACACACCAGTTCAGCACATGCATCTGCATGAGCCAGGGCCGGTACTTGATCCCTCTTGGTCCCCGGGGCTTCGGGGGAGCGCTTAACCCACTGAGCCATTCTGGCTTCCCCTAGTGTTAGTCTATTTTATATGTGGCCCAAGACAATTCTTCTTACATTGTGGCCCAGGGAAGCCAAAAGTTTGGACACCCCTGATCTAGGATGTCCATGAAGTTCAGAGAATTCAAACAATCAAACATTCATTGAATTCTATCTACTTGCCTTCAAATATTTTTGAAAAGCCAGTGGAAGTAGGCGGACATGTTTTAAAAATGTCAGTGATATATGATAGATGAACATAGTTTTTGATGTTTAGCCCAGTCTGGAACTCAAAGGAAGATGATTAAAAGAGAGTTTTATCTGGATTAAATTGTGAAGACTAAACTATGAAGTTAGCAAAGGTGAGGAAAACGCTCTGAGAATATGTGTAGGAAACTAACGAATGGCATGAATTATGCTTTTCATATAGGAAAAATAGCATAGTAGGAAACAGCATAGAAGATCATTTTTGCAGATACCAGAATGTCTTAATTAAAAAATTAAAAATTCTCTTTATAGGTACATTATTACAATGAAATGTTTGGTGTATGGGAGCCTTTGCTTGAACCCTTAGAAATTGATCAGACTGAGGATTTTAGACCATGGAATCTTGGAATCAAGGTATATTTGAAGTCTGAAATGTTTTTCAAAAATTGAGGATACCTGCACCACATGAAACATTAATTTTAATCATAGCAAGGTTTAACTTTTCTCTTTATGAACTTTGCTGCATGCTTTCCTGTTTAACCCCTCTGAATGTTATTTTCAAATCCAAGGCCAGTGCCTCCTATTTTTTTTCTAATACAACTAATTATGTACCATTTATTATGTACTAGACTGTTCTAAATTATGTATTTTTGCTTTAACCCCTTACAACAACTGTCTGAAGAAGATACAGTTTTTAACTCCATTTTAACATGTGAGAGCACTGAGACTGGAGAAGTTAATGGACTTCACTAAAGTAATAGTACATGCATCTTCAAAGTGTAAGAGGTGGATGGGGTACAATTCTGGCTATAGAGTACCCACCCACTCATATTATAATAAAATGCCTCTAGCATCTTATAAGTTGTTGTTTATCCTGAGTTTCTTTTGTCTTCTGAAAGGTGTGTATATAAGAAGAAAGTATTTTTTGATTGTAATATATTGTGACTTTATGTAATTATAAGAATCAGAACCTTTAGATAGATGAAATTGTGCTTCTGAAACAGGAGACTGCAGAATTACTAGCATGTCACCTCCCTAAAGAAGATTCAGTCAACATGCAGACAGATATGCAGTTATTTAAAGCCAATTAAAATTACATCAAAGTGACTGGGTTGATATGTCCAGCTTTTTGTATTAGTCACTACATTTGATTTTTCACATAATTTAGATAAAGGATTTGGATAAAAGGAACTAGCTTTGTGGTTTTTAGGTCAGACTAGGCATAGGCAATGGATCTGTGAATCCTATAGATGGTATTGATTCTCATGAGTCCTTGGTTCTAGTGGTATTGTTCTGTAACTGTTGGGACTTTTTTTTTTTAATTTAATTTAATTTTTAATTTTTTTTATTGTTTTTGATAGAGAGAGAGAGAGAGATACAGAGACACAGAGAGAGAACAACTGGGGGAACTCTCCAGTTCAGCACATGGGTCCGCAAGGGCCGGGGCTGGGATTCTATCCTCGGTCCCTGGCGCTGCAAAGTGAGCGCTTAACCCACTGAGCCGGGATCCCGGCTTCCCCTGTTGGACTTTTAAATTCCTGATTTCTGTTTTTTAATTTATTTTATGACCAATAGACAAAAGGACTTATTTCATTCTGAATTTTTATGTTATGGATATGTGCTTTTCATTTCATTCTGATGTAATTTCTTTTTCCTTCTAAAATGTGCTTGTCATTTTAGTACAGTATCATTGAGGATGAGAATAATTTTTGCTCTAATACTGCCTGGTCCTATGTGACTTTAGTTGGCGGGTGTCCAAGAAATTCCAGTGAGACAGTGGAACTGATACATTTTTTTGCTCTTTCTAATGTTATTATTGGGAATGTCCAAAGTTTATTTTTTCTTTGCAAAGTGAGTTACTTTATGCTCTTAGGAACACATTTTTCTTATATTTCTGAATATTTTGTATGTCATTTTAGATGAAAAAGAAAGCAAAACCAGCCATTGTTGAGTCAGATACTGAAGAAGAAAATTACAAAGTGCCAGAATATAAAACTGTCCTCAGTTTCTACTCAAAAGACCAACTAAACATTACATTATCTAAATGTGGTCTTCTAATGTTAAATAATTTAGTCAAGGTAAGAAAAGACATTTGAAACTTTAAATGTTTTTTGTGGGGTTTTTTTGTATTAATTTGTCTTATGTCCATTAGTGTTCTGCCTGTTATTTAGTTTTCCATATTTCATTTTATTTAATTATGACAACTCTTTCTTATTAGGCATTTACAGAAGCTGCCACTGGATCTTCAGCTGTCTTCATACGGGACCTAGCGCCATTTATGATTTTAAATTCTCTTGGACTTACTATCTCTGTTTCACCAAGTGATTCTTTTAGTGTCCTCAATGTTTCAATGGCAAAATCATATATATTGAAAAATGAGGAGAGTTTAAATATGGATTATATCCGAACTAAAGATAATGATCATTTCAGTGCAATGACCAGCTTAAGCAGCAAACTTTTCTTCATTCTTCTTAGTAAGTAATAAATTTCCTTCGTAGGGGTTTAATTTATTTTAAGTTATATTTTTCATCCCATTATACTCATTTGTGGTGTTTTACAAGTTTTTTTTCTACTTTTTGGGGGAATTTCTGTTTCTTCCTTTGCAGAGTGTTGGTAGTTATTATCACTGTATTTTTGTGTGCCAAATTCTTTCTTTATTCAATGCTTTATTTAGAACATGACAATTCCCTGCTTATGTTTTTGGGAGGAAAGAAATTATATCTCATTCCCACTCAGTTTTTGGTATAACTGAGTAATATTCCACCATTGCAGCTGAATGAATTCAAAATAAGGTTTGAATTTATGGAAATGGCACTTTGTAGTGTTTTAGATTTGTAAATGATTTTTATTTTCTGCCTATTGAGGTGGAATTTTTTTGTTGTTGTTCTTTGTGCATCCCAGAAATTTTTAATTTTATGAAAGTAAATAAACTATTAAATTATTATAATGTCCACTCATTGTGAAGTTAAATAGTCCTGAAGCCTCACCCACACCACCTTCTAATACTTGGGCATTTAAAAAGTTATAGAGGAGGACATCTGAACGGTTAATTAGACGTGGGATAAGAGTACCAGCTGATAGCTAGTGCTTTCTCCTACTCCGAAATGATGCACAACGATAGCTAGTTTTCAGGTGTTGTCTCAGCATTGTCAGTGAATTGTTCTCATCAGTTTTAACTCTATTTGTTTCTGAACTAATGTTTTTGTGGAATGGGTGGGGGGACTTATCTACATAAGGAATCACCTCTAAATACAGTATATGTATGTATATTACATAAATTTATATAAAATTTTGTTTAATCAAATCCTAGATAATGCAAAGTGTCACACACAGTTGGAAAAATTAACTGAAAATTGCAGCTACCTTGGTAATTGCTAATGAATGCCGGGGGTATTAGGCTCTGGTTATTGTAATATCAAATCAGAGATCAGTGATCTTGCATTGATAATAATTCCTCTCAGTCAGTTCTTTTAAAAAGGTTTATGAAACTTTTTTGTTCCTAAGTATTGTTTTCTTAGGTCAGAGCACTGTATGATTTTTGTTTGTTTGTTTGTTTGGTAAAGAGCTTTGAAGGTTTTAGATGAATGCTAGGGAAATTGTGGTTTCTCAAAATATCTCTTTGTATACTTTTCTATCCAAAGAAATGCCCTTTGTATAATTCCTTTGTATAGACTTAAATCCAAAGACTTGAACGACTATTATTCATAACTTTAAAAATTCATGTTTCTGATATTTAACATCTATTTAAAATTATTATGTGATGGTTTACAATAAAAAAATTCAAATATGTGTGTTCAACTTAGCACCTGATAACCACTCTACTGCTGATAAAATTCCTTTAACAAAAGTGGGGCGACGGCTGTACACTGTAAGACACAGAGAATCTGGAGTTGAAAGGTCTATTGTTTGTCAAATTGAAACAGTGGAAGGAAGTAAGAAGATAACAGTTCGCTCCCCAGTGCAGGTAGGAAATTCTTCTTTTTTTTTTGTAGGATAGTATGTAGATTTATTTGCATGCTCATAAACAAAGCAAAACTAAACTAAAGCAAATTACTACCTAAACGATACAAATTATAGGAGATATACAGATAATATCAAAAAGAAGAATCATTACCAATAATTGTGCTGCTCTAATATGAACAATGATAAAATTTTGTTGAATATACTTCGTAATTTCTTAATAGGACTATTTTGTAAATATTTTTGCAGTATTAATTTGAACAAAAAAAAAAGCATCTCATCAATATTTTGTTTTAGTTCTTTATAGTAGGTATATATATTCTTTTGTTTTAATTAGAATATGATTTTAGAAAAAATTATAGCTTTGTTGAGGTAAAATTGAGGTAAAGTGTATATATTTAAAGTTGATGAGTTTTTACACAAATATGCACCTATGAAACATTCATTACAGTTAAGGTAATGAACATATTTATCTCCCCCAAAAGTTTCCTTTTTCCTTACTTTCTCATTCCCAGGCATTCACTGATATCTTCTCATTGTACATTAGTTACACTATAGAATTTTAAATAAATGGAATAGAGTACAAAATGGAGTCTTCTTTCTTTGGCATAGTTTTGTATGTATCAACTTTTGTGTTTTAGTGTTGTTACATGAAGTAATGTCTTTTTATTAAGTATTAATGTATTATATAGATATACCATAAACCACTTTGAATTAATCTTTGTCTATTATGGGAGGTAAAAGTTGAGATTCATTTATTTTCCCATATGGCTAATCAGTTATTCCAACCAGTATTATCCTTTTTTCATTAAATTGCCTTGACACTTTGGTTAAACATAAATTGAACATTGTCTGTATGGGTTTATTTCTGAACTGGTTATTTTGTTATTTTGGGTTTTTTTAAATCTCTTTATCTTCATGCCAGTGACTCACTGTCTTGATTATACTTTATCCTGATATTTCAAATCAGATAGTACAAGTTGTTCCATTTTGTTCTTTTTGGAAGTTGTTTGGGCTTTTCTCAGTCTTTTCCATTTCTGTTTAAATTTTAGACTTGAGTTTTCAATTTTTGTTCAGAATTTTGTACACTTTTTGCATTTTTACATAATACTTTCTGGTCTTTTATTGCTAGTGGAAGAAGTTGACTTTTATGTTACCTTGTATTGTGTAACCTTACTATGTGCACTTTTTATGTCTAACAGTTTTTTTATAGGTATAGTGCTGTCTATAAAAACATTTTACTTTTTTCTTTTTTTTCAATTTAGATGTCTGTTGTTTTATTTTATTTTTTCTTGCCCTTTGCACTGGCTAGAACCTTCAGTACAATTTGAATAGGAATCACGAAAGCAGATGTTTTTGCCCTATTCTCAGTCTTTGGAAGTATTCACTCTTTTACCGTTAATTTTGATTTATTTTTTTGTAAATACCCTTTCTTAGATTGAAAATACTCCTTTCTGTTCCTAGTTTGTTGAGACTTTTTACTGGGTATTGAATTTGCTAAATGATTTTCTTTGTTTATTGAGAGGATCTTTTAAGAAAATATTGTTAATATGGTAAATAACATTAATTGATATTTAACTATTATACTAAGTAACACTTCATTGATTTTTAAATATGAAATTAACATTGCATAACCAGAATAATCTCACCTGGTCATGAAGTATTATTATTATTAACCTTTAAGGCATTTTGGAATGATTTACCAAAATGTCAGAATTTTTGCATTTATGTTCATGAGAGATACTGGTTTAGAGCAGTGTGTCCAACCTTTTGGTTTCCCTGGGCCACACCGGAAGAAAAATTGTCTTGGGCTACACATAAAATACACTAACACTAAGAGCAGCTGATGTGCTAAAAAAAAAAAAAAGTTGTAACAAAGTCTCATATTGTTTTAAGAATTTGTGTTGTGCCACAGGTTGGACCTACATGGTCTATCTAGCATTTTCTTGTAATACTTTCCTTATGTGAAGGTTTTTACTACAGTTTCACTTTATTTAATGGGTAAGAGCTGTTTGGGTGATATAGTACTTCTTAAGTGAGGGTTTATAGTAGTTTTGTATCTTTAGTAAAATTTGTCTAAGAATTATTTCCATTATTATTTCACTTTTATGTTTTAAGTTATTTTCATTGGGTTTAGAAATCTAGATTGATAAGTTATTTTTTTCATACTTCTTAGATGTTATTTCACCGCTGACTCCATTTCATTGTTTTTGACCAGAGTCTGCTGTTCTTGTTTGTTTGTTTGTTTGTTTGAACTGAACTGGAGGCCTCACCGCATTCGGGAAGCACACTCCAGTTCAATATGTGGGTCCGCCTGGGCCAGAGCCAGGATTTGATCCTTGGTCCTTGGGGTTTCAAAGCGAGCGCTTAACCTGCTGAGCCGTCCCGGCTTTCCCTTATCTTTGCTCTTTTATGAAAAGTGTTGATATTTTCTTTCTGTACCTTTAAGATTTTTTTTTCCTTTATCACTGGTTTTAATAAGGTGACCAGATGTCCCACTTTTGGCGGGACAGTCCCGATTTTTAACAATTTGTCCCACGTCCCATGATGTTTTAAAAAAGTCCTGATTTTTGGAAAGAATGCACGACAAGCTAGGGAACGGCGGGAGATAGATCAAATTTTTAATCAAGAACCCCCTCCCCCCCGGTCATTGGTGTCCCACTTTACCAATGTTAAAATCTGGTCACCTTAAAAGCAATTTGGTTGTGATGAATCTTAGTGTAGTTTACTTCATGTTTCTTGTACTTGGGCTTATTAAGCTTCTTGTATCTGTGGATTTATGGTTTTCATCAACTTTAGAAAGATTTTTGCCACGTTTTCTTCAAATATATATATTTTTCTGTCTTCCCCTTCTCTTCTCTTCTTCAGGATTGCAGTTAGGTATATATGAGAGTGTTTATAAACTTACCCCCACAGGTCACTAATTATCAGTTCTTTTTTTTTTCCAGTGTTTTTCTCCCTTGTATTTCTGTTTTGATAGTTTCTATTATTGTATCCTTAAGTTCACTTTTCTTTTTCAATGTCTAATCTTTTCTTGGTTCAATCCAATATATTTTTATCTCTAGAAATTAAATTTGCATTTTTATTTATATTTTCCATGTCTTTTATTAACATCCTTAGTCTTTCCTCTAACTTCTGAACATATTAAATATAGTTATATAGATATTTTAATATCCTTGTCTACTAATTCTATCATGTGTATTATTTGTGATTTGTTTTGTTTTATTTATTATTTCATTTGGTTCATTTTTAAATTCTTTTTTTTTTTTGTCTAGAAATTTTTTATTTGATACCTAAAATCATGAATTTTACTTTTTGGATGTTTTATATGTATTTGTATTCCTTTATATGTTCTTGAACTTTATTTTCAACAGTTATGTTAGTTGGCAGGTTATCCTTTCAGTCTTATTTTTAAACTTTTAGTTGGGACTCAAGTAGTCTTTAGTCCAGGGCTAATTTTGTCCCACTAGTAAAGCGCTGCAACCAGTACTTTCTATACTTAACAAAGTTTTTACCACTTTGGCTGGTGAGAAAAGGAGCTGTGTCAGCACCAGAGATTGTTCTGCCTGTCCCTTTTATATGTGTACTTACTGAGATTTATATAGTTTACTCATGTACATGTGCTGATCAGTGTTGAACTGAATGAAACCTTTGGGAATAGGGGACAATTTTAAATCTCAGGAATTCCCTCTCTGCAACTCACACCTCTCTCTCCATGCATCTCTTCCTCTCTTCTACAGTGCTATGGATTTAAGCCACATGGGCTTCCCCAAATTTTCATATTTCTCTTCAACTCAGGCAGGCTAGGCTCTGTTTGCTTTTTCCTTCCCCATACAGTAACTTAGAATCTCTCCAGGCAACAAGCTAGAGCAATTGTAGGGCTTATTTTGGTGGAATTTGGTATTTTTCTTCCCTGTGCTTCTGTCACACAGTATCTGAATTAATAGATTAATGTGTGTTTTTTTCCACCTGTGTTTTAGTTGTTTAGTCTGGGAAGGTTTATCTGGTTCCTATTATTTCATCATGGCTGAAAATAGAAATCCCTTTTTTTTTTTCATTTTTGATTTGTAATTAAGTGTTTGAAAAGATGACTTGAGCAGTTCTTATTGTTGTGTTTTTAAATTTTATAAATTACTTAAATATTAAGTTTAAATTTCTTATAGGTATTTATTATAGAAATAAAAATGTATTTCAACTGCTTCAAATAGGTGGAACTAACAGTATATCTAGAAATATAATATGGTACATTTAAGACTCTGGTTATCAATTCTTAGTTCTTACTCAGCATGTTTTATATTTTGGTATGATTATTTTTAAATAGAAAGATTGTAATAAGATATAAAAAGATAAAATGGTTTTAGTAATTAGTTCGTTTTTATCCATTCCAGTGGTAAATATAAGTGTTTGGAGGTTTGTCTGATAATACGTAATAATCAAAATTATGTTACCACTACTGTACGCTACTCATTGGATGAGATGCCCTCCATACACTGTATCTCATCTAACAAGTAGCATACAACAGTAATGTAAAAAGGTAGGCATGTCCCAGCTTATGTCTTGTTTTTTACTTCCTCATATAGACGTTTAACATTTTGATGTAATATTTTTCCTATGAATTTTTTTCTATTATTCTTGTCTAAAAAAGTTATTCCTTGTCTCAAGGTCAAGAAGATATTGTATTTTCTTTTAAGATTTTTAAAGTTTTGTTTTTGAGATTCCTGTTTTATAAAACTGTTGAAACTTTTCTTGGACTTTTTTTAGGGTAAATAAATGCATGTTTGTTTCTTTTCTAGTTTATCTGAGCAAAATAAATATTGTTTCATAGTTCCTTTATTGGGATATTTAGACAGAACATCTTTTTAATGTCTTTAGATTCTTTGAATAATCATACTAAATATTATTTGTTTTTCTTTCCTAGATTAGAAATCATTTTTCAATTCCACTTTCTGTTTATGAAGGGAATACTTTATTGGGAACGGCTTCACCTGGAAATGAATTTAACATACCATTAGCATCATACCGGTGATTTTTTTCTTATCTTTTATTTTAGTCTAAAGTCTCATAGAATTTTAATTTCTAGTTTGCTAGAGAAATCTATCTTTAAATCACTAAACTTTAATTAAATCTCTTCTGTTAATATCTCATCTCCTCTAACTTTAAGTTTCAGAACAATTACTAGTCTTTTTAAAGAAATATTACTTAATTTAATGTATATAATTCATACCATGTAAATTATTTATGTTTTGCTAGTAAATATAATTATTATGTGTGTGTATTATGGCCATCATAACCATAATCATATATATATTCATGAATTAAAAAAATTCTAATTGAGCATGATTGGTATCTTCTGGATTTATATACACTATTATGAAGTTATCTTTACTTTTCAAAGATTTTATAATAGAAGTTTTTGAAATTCCTTTAGAAAACAAAGTATTATTTTTTATTGTACATTTATTAGCTGATTGTTTAGTGACAGAAATTTAATCAGCCTTAAATATTTAAAGTAATTTGATACAAAATTATATTTATTAATTAAGGATTATTAAAATTGTAACAAAGTACTCATGGGCTAGTCTTATAATTATAGGTTAAATGTAACAAACAAGTGTTATTTTTCGGGGAATTTAATTTGGAATTGAAAACTTGAAACAAAGAGAAAGCGTAGAGAATAAAACCTTCCTCAGAATAAGCAGGTGTATCCAACCTTTGGCTTTCCCTGGTCCACATTGGAAGAAAAAGAATTGTCTTTGGTCACACATAAATCACATTAACAAAAACGACAGCTGATGAGCTAAAAAACATTGCAAAATAAAATCTCATAATGTTCTTAGGAAGTTTACAAATTTGTGTTGGGCTGCATTCAAAGCCATCCTGGGCCATAGCTTGAACACCCTTGGTCTAAGGCAGGGGTGTCAAACTGGTGGCCCCGCGGGCCGCATGCGGCCCCCGAAGTAATTTTTTTGTGGCCCATTATGCTCTGAAATAAAATGAAAATAGAAAAAATTATTATGAAGAAAATAGCGCTTAGGGAAGATCGAGGCAATACCGTACACACAATTCCCTCGTTAACCCTTTAACTACTGAAGACGAGTATACACGTGGCCCAGTGCCTTTCCTGGGGGCCTGTGGGCGTGTATAAACGTGCTGACTCAGTTCCGGCGACGTTTGTAAACGTGATGTGGCCCGCGTGAATCTTGCCTGTTGCACCAAATGGCCCGTGTTTTCATTGAGTTTGACACCCTGGTCAAAGGTATCATTCAGAGCGCTTACTAGACATGGACTCTTGGACCTATGCTGTGGAAGGATGGAAGCAAAACTACAAGCAGTGCTTAAATATCCCCTGCTTGTATTCATTCTGACCCATGCCTAGGAGTATTTTATTGTTTAGACTTCTGACCCTAGTATTTTATTGCTTAGTTCAAAGTTGCTGAGAGAAAGAATTATATTGAGAGAACAACACAAAATCATGGTTTACAGCAGTGGTACTCAACTTTTTGGCACCAAGGGTCAGTTTTGTGGAAGACAGTTTTTTCAAGGACAGGCAGGGGGTGAGAAAGGATGGTTTCAGGATGACTCAGGCACATTACATTTATTGTGCACTCTATTTCTATTATTATTACATTGTTATATATATAATGAAATAATTATACAACACACCATAATGCTGAATTAGTGGGACCTCTGAGCTTGTTTACCTGCAATTAGATAGTCCCATCTAGATCCTTCTATTTTCCCTAGTTTCTTTGCATGCACAGTTCACAAAAAGCTTCATGCTCCTCTGAGAATCTAATGCTACCACTGATCTGACAGGAGGTGGAACTCAGGCAGTAATGTGAGCAGTGGGGAGCTGCTCTGAATACAGATGAAGCTTCACTCATTCACCCACCTCTCACCTTCTGTATGGCCCAGTTCCTAATAGGCCACAGACCAATCAGTACTGGGCTGTGGTTGGGGACCCCTGGTTTTCAGTACCTGACCTTGTTCTAGAGAGGATTTAGGGTTGGTTACCAGACTAAAGATCACCTGTAAGGTATGGTTTAAATTTTCCTGTGAAGAACTTTACATTCATTTTATGCTTAGATAATAAATGTTAGTGGCATTCTGCTTTCTTTTTAATAAATTATTGCTATATATATTATGACTGTTTATAGAATAGTTAGATCATTAGGATATCTTTACACCTTTTTGTTCAAGGCTAAATCTTAATCTGCTACATGTAGGTTAATCTTTATTAGAATTATTAGTGACTGACCAGCTTGGTTTTCACATTCGATACTCTCCTAATCCAAGTTCTAGATATATGTATACTTATATATTCTTGGAGGTTCAGTTGACTCTCCTCTGCTGTGAAAAAGGTCAGCTCTCCTTTTATTTGCACATTCATTTCAGTATTCCTGATCTATAAATATATCTGTTTTTTGAATTCTGTCTTTGAACTAGTTGTAATGTCTTACCAGTTTCTTCATTTAATTGAGTTAAATAAAATCTTTAACATTTGTTCTTCTATATTTATATGAGAATAATGATTTTACCCCTTTTTGAGGATTATTCTTCAATAGCACATATACAATGGCTGTCTAGAAAAAATCCAGCCATAACTGCCTTTATTTTTCATATTGTTCTCATTTTTCTTATATATAGGACAAGAGGGATTGGTTAGGTCGTCTTAACCAAGTACCAAGCACAAATTGTAGAATTACACAAACAGGGATTCAAATCTTGGCACTTTGAAGCACTTAGGGTCACTGTACTGTACACCTCCAAAGGGTGCCACTTACATTGCAGGTTTTGTGAATGGTGCTTCCCTGCTTAGTACTTCACACAGGTCTGCACTACATTCATGGCAGTGCCACCTCCACTGCACGAGCAATTTGAGGTTTCATGGCTGTGTTTACTATCAGAGCATCAGTTCTGTCCCTTTGCTTTGCTGCTGATGAAATGTTTTATGAATCAATAGTATGTGTATATATGTTTAGTTATCATAATGTAAGCAAAGAGCATGGGGGTAGAAAATTTTTTTTAAAAAGATATGACTTTTTAACAAATAGCTATCTTTACCTGTAGATATTACATATACTGATTCTTAAATTTACTTCATTTAACCAATGTTTTCCACGTGTTTTTGTTGTGTGTAAGACACCAGAATGGATTAGCAAGGCTATACTGCATGAGAGATTGATATGTTCTGTAAATACAGAACATAGAAAATGATGGACTGTATGAGTTACAAAAGTTATAGTGGCAGAAAACTGAAAAACAAAGAAGGAATTAATGATTGACTCCTGGGCAAGGTACATGAATTATAGGTAAAAACATAGTAATGTAGAGATTAGCAGGGAAGGACAATCTTAAATGCAAGAAATTGCATGAACAAAGATAAGGAGGAATAAAAACACAGGGTTTGCATAGGTCTGTAAAGAATATTTGGAATTTGGAGTGTTCTATGCACGTTGGAAGATGAAATTTGAAAGACAGTGGAAGTTAAAATTGAGGCTGTTGCTCCCTCATTTTCTTGCTCCCATTCATGCAAATTTTTTCTTCATCTTTAATACAAGATCCTGTTTCTTTCTCGCTTAGAAGATTTAGTGTTCTTCTGTTTCAAGACCATTCACTCTATTGGCTCTTCTCATCAAGAATATCTTGGTGTTGATCACTTTTCTCATATTTTCTCATTCATGTCTTAAATTTTCTTTTAACCTTGCATATTTCTCTTAATTCAAGTTTTTTCCTTAGAACAAAGCATTTTGGGAAAATTGTCACCTCTGCAGAACACCTGTAGCACACGTGCAGCCAGTCTAGAAAGAGTTAACCACACTCCCATGACTTCAATCTCCTGTGTACATCTGTGTTTTGGTTTCTATCAAAGAGTGCAGTAGTTATCTTTTAACATTGAATTTTCTACCTGAGTGGAATCTCTTTAAGGGTCAAGAATGACTTCTTTACTTATTTGCTTTCAGTTTGGCCTTTGGTAAATAATGAGTCCATTAAATGTTTTGATGATCTGGATGAGTGTATTAGCATTCATTTAATGTAGAAAAAATTTGATTTTATTCTTAAATATTAAAAGTAAGAATGAAAATGAAAATGCAGAGAGAATATAGAAGTAGAATGGGCTAAATCTTATAATTGATTTGACAGATCGTTATTTATGTATGTGTCAAGGGAGAAGGAAAACTCAAATGTTATTTGATAGTCCATAGTGCTATTAGCTGAAGGTTCCTGAAAAAAGACACAAAGAAAAGTGGATATGGAGGGTTCAGAGTTCTATATAGCAAATATAAGGCACCATCAAACATCACTACAGAGTTATGTAGTAGATATTTACAATTTTAGGACTGGAGCTTAGAAAAATTATCAGGAATAGAGATAGTATTGACAATTGTCCTCCTGTAAGGAATAGTGTCACAATCATTGATTACTTTTACGAGTATAAAAATATTTCTTAGGAATTTATACTTGGACACAGCTTAGTTTTTTAAAAAATTACTAAACCTAAAATATACTTGAAATGTAAACAAGAATGTGATACTTAAATATATGAATTAAACATGTGTGAGTCCCAGTGATTTTGTCACTATCTTCTTACAACTTCTGCAGCTATGCCCAACATTTCAATAAAATTATGTATCAAAATTATCTGTTAATAGATTCATTTCATTAAAGAAAGCTGATGATTAATTTTTTCAATTCAAATATTAACTTTATGAACTCTTTCATAACATATTCTTCCTATTAGGACCACATATCTGGCAAAGCCAACTTCTTTAAGTTAGATGTACAAGTCATAGACAGTAGTATATATTTGCTTTACTTATATGGCCTATATGATTTTGTATTTTCTGTAAGAAACCAAATTGTATCTTGTAAACACGCTTTTTGTTTTTTAATTACAGTTGGTATACACTACTTTGTTAGTTTCATGTACACAACATAGTGATTAGCTATTTATATGTTTTATGCAGTGAACATTCTGATAAATCTAGTACCCATGTGACATCATACATATTGTAAATGTACATTTAAGACAATAAGTTTGTAAAAAAAAAAATTCTTCTCTTGAAAGCCAAATAACTTGATTAGTTTTCAGAATGTTAGGATTAAAATATCTCTCCATCTTACCTATCTCTGAGAAGAATGTAAAAATATAAAACTGTATTACAATAATCTGGAGGAAGGTAATTTAATTGTTCTAAAGATAAAATCATATAATTCAGTGTTTTCTTTTAAAGCCTTTTAAAACATATTATTTAATCTTTTGTGCAGATCACTCATTTCTCTGAAGCCAGAAGAAGAGGACTATCAAATGTGTGAAGGAATTGACTTTGAAGAAATTATAAAAAATGATGGCACCTTTCTAAAGAGGAAATGTAGATCTGTGGACCCTTCCAAGAAATCCTTTATCATTAATGTTGTCCCAGAAAAAGATAATTTGACATCTCTATCAGTGTATTCAGAAGATGGTTGGGATTTACCATATGTAATGCATTTGTGGCCACCCATCCTACTCCAAAATCTTCTTCCTTACAAAATTGCTTATTATATAGAGGTAATATTGAATTTTAAATATGCCTTTTGTCTTTTATTTTGTAACTTTAGTTATTTAAAAATATGAATAATAAAGCAGTGTTTTAAAGTTCTAATAACAAGTATAGTACTGTTGATAAGTAATACAACAAATGGAAAAGAAATATTTCAATCATGTATAAACAGAATTTAAAAATATTTTTTTCCACTTATACAAATCTGGCTAAGTTGAATATAAATTATGCACACATGTGATGTCATTTTAAAAATAATTTATGAAAGTAATATATATTTCTATTAGAAAATTTAGAAAATATAGAGATAATAAAAACTATAATCACATCATTTGAAGGTAGCACTTCAGATGAAAATATTTTAGTGTTAGAATACATTTTTCAATCTTTTCATGTATATATATTTTATGTGTCATATATATTTTTAAAGATTTATTTATTGTTTTTGACAGAGAGAGAGATACACAGACAGAGATAGAGAGAAGGGGGAGGGCCCAGAACAGTGTCCATAGTTGCACATCATTGGTTTTTCCACACAGTTTGATTCCACAGGTGGGTGCGAGGCTGCACAGGGCAGGAACTGGGCCGGGGTCTTGCCCCGTTGAGAACTGAACTGGGGGCACTCCCCAGTTCAGCACATGGGTCCACATGGGCTGGGGCCAGGATTCGATCCTCGGTTCCCTGGGGCTGCAAAGTGAGCGCCTAACCCACTGAGCCATCCCGGCTTCCCAATGTGTCATATTTTAACAAGATGTGTACTAACTTTTGAAACAAGTGTAAAAATTAGTATTAAAATAATATTCAAGTACTAGATTTAAACTTAAATGGGAAAAACCTACTACATATATATCCTCATGCTAGTTCTCCAAAACGATTTTATGTCCTAAAAAGATGGTTTTTCTTTTAAATCTTAGTTTTAACAGGTTATGTCTGATTCCTTCCTGGTATAACAGGAATCTCGCCATCTTATTAAGCTTTTAAAATTTCATTTGCCATGCTTTTCAAATATAAGAAAGGAGTTCTTCATTTTCGTCTATTAATTATTTTTATTGTGATCTATTAATTATTAATTATTTGGATTTGCTATATGTTTATACTTCTCTGATAAATTTTATTGGGGGGTAAAGTTAGCATAGCTATGATTTACGAATATCTGTTTTTCCTTATGGTTGGCAGATATGGTAGTTATGAATTTGCACTTTGCTGTGAGATTTGAGATTTAATCTTAGCTCTATCATTTACTAACTCTATGTCTTTAGGAGAGTTATATTATCTTTCTCTAAGTCATCTATCCTAGCCTATAAAATGTGGATAGTATCAAAACTTGCATGATTGGGATATGAGAAAAATGAAATTAGATAATGTATGTAAAGGATATGGCACATACCTAATGGACACATGGATGCCGTTCATTTACCTAACACCACCACTACTATTGTTTTATTTTGTGGAATATTAATATGTCAGGTATCAATAACTTAAATAATTTTTGCTTTAAGTAATTTAAAATCTTAAGATGAAGAGATTCCTATGTTATAACAACAGGAAGGAATCACGGTAGAGATACTGGAAAATGGGTGAGATATCCAGATGTACTACCTATATTCCGTTCTCATAGAACTTGTAAAGATTTATTTTTATTGTTTTTTGACAGAGACACTGACACAGAGAGAAGAGGGAGGGCCCAGAGCAGTCTCCATAGTTGATATTAGTTTTCCATATAGTTCACTCCACAGGTGGGCACGGGGCTGTGCAGGGCAGAAACTGGGCAGGGAGCCTCCAGAATAGGCCCCGACAAGAACTGAACTGAGGGCACACCCCAGCTCAGTACATGGGTCCACCTGGGCCGGGCCCAGGGTTCGATCCTTGGGTTCCAGGGCTGCAAAGCAAGCGCTCAACCTGCTGAACCATCCCAGCTTCCCCTCATAGAACTTTTAACTTGATGCTTTTAGGGATCTCATTCTATTTGCTAGTTTCTGAAAGATATGATCAATTTTTAGGAAGACTATTTAGCTATAGAATGGAGAAGAGATTAGAGGAGTAGTAAGAGCAGTTAGCAAACTCTTAAAGTGAGAGGTAACAGTGACAAGAACTAAGATAATGGAGGTGTGGGTGGAGAGAAATGGATAGCTTTGAGTGACACATAGAATATGGTACTATAAACAATGATTGAAAATGGGTGATGAGGGATTGTTAAAAATAAAGAATAAGAGTTAGTAGGGATTGCTTATTTTGGGTTGCCATCAATTCTCATGTATTTTTCATTATTTTTCAAAACTAAAATCACTAATGGATAAGATTTTAAAAAATATTTTACTAGTTGTTGTGTTTTATAATTATTAGTTCAAGCAGAGTTCCACATTGTTAATTTAGTTTTATCTTTACACTTGTCCTTTGAAGTTGATCACTTTTTTTTATAAATACAATAACTCAAATCTCAAAGAATTTATAAAAGTTTTCATAGTTGGTAGAGTTAGACCTTGAATAGTAGTCTTCTAACTTGTCTAACAGAGGTGCATTGCAGATGCATTTTGTATAGCATTTGGAATCATTAAGTATAATTTTTCATATATTCTGAAACATTAAAAAATTTATTAAATTTTTTATTACAGGGGACTGAACATACAGTTTTTACTCTAACTGAAGGACATTCAGCCCAGATTTATACTGTACAATTGGATAAAGCCAAGCTACATTTGAAATTACTTGACTATCTTAATCATGATTGGAAAAGTGAATATCATATAAAGCCTAATCAACAAGACATTACTTTCATCAATTTTACCTGTGTTACAGAAATGGAAAATACTGATTTAGATATTGCTATTCATGTGACTTATAATCCTGGCCAGACAGTTATGGCATTTCATAGTCCTTATTGGATGGTCAATAAAACTAGTCGATTGTTACAATATAAAGCAGATGGAATTCATCGAAAGCATCCTCCTAATTATAAAAAGCCAGTTCTCTTTTCTTTTCAGCCAAAGCACTTTTTTAATAACAATAAGGTATGTAGGTTTTTTTTAATTTTTATTCCTTTTTAGTTATTTATCACTCGTTTTTAGATTTTAGAATTTAGAAGAATAAAATATTGTGTAACAGATAGAAATAACATTTGTTAAATATTTGAGGTTAAAAGATCAGAATTTAGTATTGAGAAAGGTTTAGTGTATTAACAATATAATATTAATTATATTAAAGAGCAAAATACATATCAGTTTAGGTAGGAATTTCTAAAGGTACCTAAATTGTAATATATTTGAAATACTTTTTCATAGGTTCAGCTTATGGTGACTGATAGTGAATTGTCAGATC
The DNA here is from genome assembly GCA_004027555.1 of Craseonycteris thonglongyai. Classification (NCBI taxonomy): domain Eukaryota; kingdom Metazoa; phylum Chordata; class Mammalia; order Chiroptera; family Craseonycteridae; genus Craseonycteris; species Craseonycteris thonglongyai. Next base: position 12,703 of record PVKE010006552.1, on the reverse strand, counting down.
AATTTTCAATTGATACTGTTGGTAGTCATGGAGCTGTTAAATGTAAAGGCCTGAAAATGGAATATCAAGTGAGTTCATTCTATGCTCATCCAAAAACTTTTCTTTAAATTGTGTCTACTGATTACTAAAATTTTATAAGGATGTTATGATAACATAAGTTTATGAAATGTTAATATTTTTTCCTTAGGTTGGTGTTACTATAGACCTCAGCAGTTTTAACATTACCAGAATTGTGACATTTACCCCTTTTTATATGATTGAAAACAAAAGCAAATATTGTATATCAGTGGCTGAAGAGGGAAGTGATAAATGGCTCTCTCTTGATTTGGAGCAGGTGGGTAGATACATTTCAATAGTGTACCTCTTTGGAATTTTATTTTCCGTGAAGTTAGATAACTGAAATCACTAATGTTTTAACTCTCCTCCCTCCCCTGACTTTTGTTTTAGTTCCATCAATATTTATTGATTATTTACACCAAGGTCTAGATATTTATTTATTAAAAACCAAACTTTGCCATCGGGAATACATTGCTTGATAATGGAAGTAGACCTTTAACCATTACTACAAAGTGGGATCAGATATAATAGGTGAAGACTAGATAGATAAGTTATAAATGCAGTAGAGAAAAGAAAATGATGTATTCTCTTTGGGAAGCTGTCAGGAATGCCTTTATGGTAGGTTAAGCTGGTTATATTAAGAAGGCAGTAGTGACTTAGGAGTAAAATATTTATTCTGCTCCATCTTTAAGCTATTAGACTTCTGAATAAGATCTTTCTGAAGGACTGCCTCAGGTTGATAGAATATTTTGCTTTTGAAGAAATTTTATTCTAAATACGTTACGATTATAAGAGAAGCTTTTGTTGTTTTTTATTTTCCAAAAATACTTTTATTTATTATTTATTTATTTATTTATTAAGATTTATTTTATTGATATTTGACAGAGAGAAACAGGGATACAGAAAGAGAGAAGTGGGAGGGCCCAGAGCAGTCTCCGTAGTTGACATTAGTTTTCCATATAGTTTCACTCCACAGGGGGGCACAGGGCTGTGCAGGGCAGGAACTGGGCCGGGAGCCTCCCACATAGGTCCAGGCAAGAACTGAACTGGGGGCACACCCCAGTTCAGCATGTGGTTCCGCATGGGCTGGGGCCAGGATTCAATCCTCGGTCCCCGGGGCTTCAAAGCGAGCGCTTTACCCGCTGATCCATCCCAGCTTTCCCTATTTTTTTTATTTAAAAAAATGTTCAGTTATATTTGACATAATATTAGTTTCATGTGTACAACATAGGGATTAAACATTTGAATAACTTAAAAATACTTTTATTCCTGTACATCTGATACCCATCTGACACCACACATAGTTATTACAATATTATTATTAAAGATTTATTTCATTGTTTGATAGAAGGTGGGAGAGAGAAGGAGACAGGCAGACAGACAGACAGACAGACAGACAGATCGGGGAGAGCCCAGAGCAGTCTCCATAGTTGTACTTCATTACTAGTGAGATGGTTTCATTCCACACAGGTGGATATAGGCCCGCACAGGGTGGGAACTGAACTGGGGGCCTCCAGCATGGGAGACCAGAACCTTCACCCCTTTGCTGTTCTGGTGGTTACCAGTTGTGCCACAGTTCAGCATATGGGTTTGCACAGGCTTGGGCCAGGAATCAAACTCCACACCTCATAGTTGTGAGGCAAGCGCTCAAGTGGTGGCATCCTGGCATTCCATTTTATTATTGACTGTTTGCTCTATGCTGTACTTTACGTCCCTATGACTATTTTGTTACTATGAATTTGTACTTCCAAATTTCTTCACCTTTTTTACCTACTCCTCTACCCTTCCTCCCTTCACCCCAACAAATCTAGTACCCACCTGACACCACATATAATTATTACAACATATTTGACTATAGTCCCCATGCTATATACCCTACAACCTCATAAGCATTACTTTGTAACAACCAATTTGAACTTCCCAGTCCCTTCCCCTATTTTACCCACTCCTCTAACCCTCCTCCCATCTGGCAACAAACCAAATGTTTTATTTCTATATTTTCCTATTCTGCTTGTTTATTTTCATTTTTGGATTTCACCTATAAGCAAAGTCAACTTCCGTCTGTCTTCCTCTGACATTCCACTCAGTACAGTACCCTCCCTGTCTTTTGATTGGAGCTTTTAATCTGTTTCACTTGAAAGTAACTGTTGATAGATATGTAGTTATTGCCATTTAATTATTTGTCATTTTTGCTTCCCCTCCCATCCCCATCTTAAAGAAGTCCCTCTTAACATTCCTTGTAATACTGGTTTGCTGGTGATGAGCTCCTTTAGCTTTTTGTTGTTTGGGAAGCTCTTTAGCTGTCCTTCTACTTTGAATGATAGCCTTGCTGGATACATTAATATTAACTGTAGATTCTTGCTTTTCATCGTGTTAAATATTTTCTGCTAGTCCCTCTAGCCTGCAAAGTTTCATATTGGAACTCCCTTTTAAGTTACTATTTTGTCTTTCTCCTGCTGCTTTTAGTTGTACTTTTCTCTTTGTCTTTAACTTTTGCCGTTTTAATTATGATGTGTCTTGGTGTGAGCCTGTTTGAGTTCATCTTGTTTGGGACTATCTGTGCTTCTTGGGCTTGTATGCCTATTTCCTTCCCCAGGTTAGGGAAATTTCAGTCATTATTTCTTCAGATAAGTTCACCATCCCTTGCTGTTCCTCTGCTTCTTCTGGTATCCCTATGCTGTGAATGTTGTTACACTTGGTGTTGTACCAGAGGAATCTTAAACTGTCCTCATTTGAGGGGGGATTCTTTTTTCTTTTTGTTGTTCTGATTGGGTGTTTTCTGCTATCTTTTCTTACAAATTACTGATTCTTGCCTCTGCTTCATTTAGTTTGGTGATTTTTCTATTTCATTCTTCATTTCAGTTACTGTATTCTTTATTTCTGTCTGTTTCTTTTTATGGTTTCTATGCCCTTCTTTCCTCTTGCTATCTCTTTGTTGAAATTGTCATCAAGTTCTTTGATCATCTTTATAACCATTGTTTTGAGCCCTATCTCTGATAGGTTGTTTGTTTCCATCTCATGTAGATCTTTTTCTAGGGTTTTCTCTTGTTCTTTGATGTGGGACATATTTCTTTGCTTCCTTATATTGGTTTCCTCTCTGTTTGTAGATATTATGCTTTGTAAGTAAACACTGCAACAGCTTCTTCTGGGGCTCCCTGCTAATACTGGAAGGTTGGGGGCAGAGGTCTGGAATGTCAGATGGGGGAAGGTGACCAGGTTTCGTGCCTTCTTTTTCATCTGGCACTGCAGGCAGTGAAGGCAGTGTGAGCTTACACTTTTCTATATTCAGTTTGCCCAAGGTCTCTGCCCTGAATGTTGGGATCAGCTGTCTTATATGCTGATCCCTCAGGCAGGAATGCTTGTGGGCAGAGAAGCTCAGTTGCAGCCTTTTCTCTCTTTCTCTTTTCCGGAGAGGAGTGAGGTCAGACTGTGGCTTCTCACTGTCCCCATAGTTCCTCTTCCTCTTACGAACCAGAGTGAATTCAGCTGAGGCGTCTTGAGGAACCAGCCTCAGCACTTCCTGGGGCCAAGTAAGGTCTGGTTGTGGTGTCTTATAACCACAACCGCTGTGCCTCCTTTTCTCTGTTCCACAGACCCAGTGAGGTCCAGAGTGCTCACCCACCTCCTTCTTCCTCCTCCCTCCTGCAGCCTCAGAGTTCATGGTCCCTGTCTGCACTTCCCCTTCCCTCCTCCTCTGTTTTCCCTTTTTTGCCCACCTGCAAATACTCTGATGCAATGTGTGGGTCTCTCAGCTTTGTTTGTGTTTTGTGTAGGGAATTAATTCTTTATTGAATTATAGTTGTTCCATTTGTTGTAACTTTCAGGAGAGTTTTTGCGTGAGTACCTCACACACTGCCATTTTAGTTGACCTCCCCGTCTCATGTGCCTTTTTTATTCACTCCTGTTTGGTTTTAAGCCATCATTTTGGGGTCATTCTTCTTGATGTACCTTCTTTCAAATTTCCTTTAGAGCTGGTTTTAGAGGAAAATATCATCAGTCTGTCTTTATTCATAGAAGTTTTTATCATCTCTTATGATTATTTTTCTAAATAATCAATTTCTTTTTCTCCCCAGCATGTTATAGATTTTACTCCATTGTTTTCTGCCTTCTATTTTTGTTAAACATTCTGCTGTGATTCTGTCAAATCTTTGAAGGTATACTTCTTTTCTCCTTAGTTCCCTTCAGTCTTCTCTTTGTGCTTGATGTTCTATAGTAATACTGTTTGCTACATGTGGGTTCCTTTTGTACATCATGCTTGAGATGCCTTACTCCTAGATCTGTGGATTAATGTACTCATCATACATTCTATAAAATTTGCTGCTATTATCTCTTTAAAGATTGCCTCTCCATTCTGTCATTTTCTCCTTATGAGTCCTTAATCAAACATATTTTAGACCTTTATATTCTACCTTCTATGTCTCTTAATACCTATTTTATATTTTCCACATCTATAAATCTCTTTGCTGCATTCTAGATAAATTCTACATAAGTATATTTTTAAAATTTTTACTTTTACTGTTTCTAAACTGCTATTTTGCCTTCAACAGAGTTTATTTGAATAATTTATTTCTCTTTTCCAATAGCTTCCCTTTTAAGTATGCCTAATTCATTTTTTCAGCAAATATTTATTTTGTACACCTTATGTGACTTGCAATACATCTGTTAACAAAATCACAAGTCCCTGTTCTCATGTAGTTTATATTTCAGTAGAATGGAAGGGAAGCATTAAATTAATAATACCATAATCAATTGGTAATCTTTAAAAGTGACAAGTCTAATGGAGGTAAAGGAAATAAGACAGGCAAAGAGATATGAAGAGTTCTAACAAGCAAGAGGTGGGCTCTAATTTTTAAATAAGTTGTTCAATAATAGGACTCACTGAGGTTACTTTTGAACAAAGTTGGAGGAAATGTGAGAGGTAGCAGTTGTCAGGTGTGCAGCTGAGATGGAGCTGCCACCAGGTGTTAGAGGAGTTGATTAAGACCAGAAGCCAAAAATGAATGTTACAATAAACCCTTTAATCACATACTACAGTAGTATAAGCAAGAAGCTAAACTGGAGAAAGTACCAATTCTCCCCTGTTCCATTTTTCCTATGAGACAGCATTAATCAGGGGTCAGGTCAGTCACCACAGACATGGGGTTCTGCCACTGTCAGAAGCCCTGAGCAAAAGGCTCTTAGAGTTTTATGGATCATTGGGGAGGGCCAGAATAAGGGGGAAGGGCTAGGAGTGGGAAAGTCTTGAGCACTGAAAGTAGGAATAAGTGTATTCAAGATTACTCACTCTTTCCTCGATAAAGAGGTTTTGCAGAGTCCCCTAGGAAGGCCTCTGCCAAGGGACCTGAAAAAGTGGCATCTGAATGAAAGTAGTTGAGGTAAGAATGTATGAAAACATGGCTAGAGGTGGGAGCTGATCCTTGAAACTGCAATGCAGAGGCACTGCACGTAGTCTGATGTGGAGAGGACAGCTCTTTCCTGTGAGGCCTGACAGACAGAATTGCCTTTGAAATTGTCCATGTCTGACCTGAAAAATTACACATAGCATTTTAGATAAGAGCTGGACTCCTCAGCATTGTGGGCATGTGGAAAACATTAGAGACAGAAGGATCAGCCATGTAGGGGTCCTAAGGTGGGAGAATATTTGGCATATTTGAGGGATAGCAAAACAGGCCAGCAAAACAGGCCAATATTGCTGAAAGAGGAAAGTAGAGAACAAGGTATAATAATGATAAAGGGTAATCATGCAAAACTTTCTGAACTATTCAAAGAACTTTAGCTTTTGCTCTGAATGGAATGGAAAGCTGTAGGAGGATTTTGAATAGTAATTAAACATAGTTCAGGTCTCAATAAATATTTGTTGAATGAATATATATTTTTGTAAATGTGCTCATTAAGTCTATAGGTTCTTGGTTTGTTGGATGTAGAGCTCTTGTATATATCTAAATACTAAGATTACAAATTTAGCTTTGCTTTGCTCTATTTTCTGGATTTATCTTTTTCCCTACTTCTATTTACAATAATTATATATCTTGGTTTATATGTCTATTGCAGATAGCGTTGTTGGGCCTTATCTTTTTAAAAACCTAATCTAGAGCCTCTTTCTTTCAGCAGTTGGTTTATATTTACATTAATTTTTTTTAAGAGAGAAAGTGAGCGAGAGAGAGAGACAGAGAGAGAGAGGCAGAGAGAGAGAGACAGAGAGGGAGAGAGAGAGAGAGAGAGAGAAGGGGTAGGGCACAGAGCAGTCTCCATAGTTGTATAGCATTAGTTGTGACATAGTTTCATTCCACACAGGTGGATGTGGGGCCTCTCAGGGCAGGAACTGAATTGGGGACCTCCCACTAGGGAGGCAATAACCTTTGCCATTGTGCCATCCTGAAGGTTACCAGTTGCACCACAGTTCAGCATATGGGTTTGCTTCAGCTGGGGCCAGGATTCGATCCCCAGATCTCGTGATTGCAAAGCAAGTGCTCAACCTGTTGAGCTATACAGCATCTCTATGTTTATATTAATGTTAAATACAACTGAATAACAACTTATTTTTTATTTTACTCTGTTTCTCTTTATTTTCAATTTAGAGTTTCCTTAAGACAACTTTTACTAGTTTAAAATTTTTACATTTTAATTTTGGCTGATAATTGCCAACTTTAAGATGCCTACTCATGATTATTACTTATGTATATTCATTTAAATCATCTATATTTCTATTTGCCCACTATGAAAGACAAACTTTCATACTTTCTCAAATCTCAAGAGGTAATGCACATATACTTTAAAAGGATAGAGTGTATATTACTAAATATAAAAACATACATTTTTAAGGCAAAGCTACTAGGAAATAGCCAACTTGATATGTTCAGACAGCCACGTCATTTTTAGTCTTCTCTATTCCTCATGGTAAATATATTGGAACTAGTATTGTTACTCTTTCAATTCTTCCAGATAAGTTCCTGCTAGATTTCAAGAAGGGGAACCTTCTAAACCTCTTACAGCCTTAACCATGTCCCATGTCTAGTTCCATTAACTACCTTTTATGGTTTAATAAAACTGACTTTAACAAGTAAGGTACTTGACATGAGGGTTATATAGTGATAGGTATTACTCATGAATAGTGTCACTGAAATATGCAAAAGCACCAATCTGGTTGGGGCCTATCACACTAAGATAGGGTTTACATTAATAGCTTACAGACAAGATTGGTTTTCTATTTCTGTTCTTTTAGCTATTTTCTTATTTTCTAGCTTCTGTAGTCCAGTCTTTTTTTCTGAGTACATTGACTTTCTCTTTGTCTTTTAGTTTGGTTGTCAGATTGCTGATGTCTAGATTGTTTCTTAAGATTTTGAGCCTGGGGATGTCAGGATGGCTCAGTGGGTTGAGTGCTCCTCTTGCAGCCCTGGGGTCTGAGGATTGAATCCTGGTCCAGGCCTGTGTGGACCCATGTGGACCCATATGTGGGGCTAGCCTCCTATGTGGGAGGGCCCCGGCTTGTTGGGGCATGTCTCTCATATAGTTCCTACCCTGCTTGGCCTCACGCCCACTTGTGAAATGAAACTATGTAGAAAACTAATGACATACAACTGTGGAGACTGCTTTGGTTCCTCTACTTTCTCTCTGTCTGTTTCTGTCAAAACAATAAAAATAAATCTTTAAAAGAAAATAAGATTTTGAGCCTATTTCTTACACTGAACATTAGTTAATTCTTTTACTTTTTTTTTAATCTTTATTTGACTTCCATGACTGGATTTAATACATATCCTGACTTGATATTTGTGTGAAAATCAACTGTATATACCCTTGTTTTAAACTGATCATTTGCTTTCCAGTTCTTGGCTCAGGTTACTTGCTGATTTTCAACCTTTCTCTATACCTGGACCACATTAAAGTCTCTCTGAATTGACACTTTATAGCTGTTTAGCTGAGCAACCCAATAAACAGGGAAGTGTTGAAAGAGACTTGTTTTAAGTTTATTTTAAGTCTACTCTGGTAGGTTTATTCAAATAATAAATATCTTTATGATGCAATCTGTGGTTGTCTTTTTAATGAATATATGTAATATATGTTTGTTTAGTGTGTACCGTTTTGGCCAGAGGATACTTCAAATAAACTTCTTATTCAAGTTGAAAGAAGTGAAGGCCCTCCCAAAAAGATACATTTTAATAAGCAAGAAAATTGTATTTTACTGCGTCTGAATAATGAGGTAAGTAATTTTTTTCTGTGGACAGAGAAGCTAATATTACATACCGTATTTTCCGGCATATAAGACGACCGGGCATATAAGACAACCCCCTAATTTTATAGTTAAAACATAGGTTTAGGCCTATATTCACTGTATAAGACTACCCCCCACTTCCGAGGCTGTAGTCTTATACAGCAAATATAGGCCTAAACCTATGTTTTAACTGTAAAATACGCCCGGTCGTCTTATACGCCGGAAAATACGGTATTAGTATTTTATTTTACTTTTGTATCAGATAAATATCCCTTATGATAATTTTTTATTTTCACCTAAAATGAACAAACATTTCTTTTTGTAAAGGGTAAAAGTCCTAAAAGGAAGCAGAGATATAAAACAATTTGTTATGTAGAAAGTTAGTCAAAGTGCCTAGACCAGGGGTGTCCAACCTTTTGGCTCCCTGTCTACATTGGAAGAAAAATTGTCTTTGGCTACACTAACACTAATAATAGCTGATGAGCCAAAAAAAAAAAAAAGAAATTGTAAAAAAATCTCAATATTTTAAGAAAGTTTACAGGTTTGCGTTGGGCTGCATTCAAAGCCGTCCTGTGGTTGGATGGGCTTGGCCTAGCCCTAGAGACTCTCCCACATCTGTATTTGACCCATTAGTATACAGTAATTGAGAACATGATTATTGGAGACATGCAGCATAAAATCCTGAGTTACTTTTGAAACATCAAAAAAGTATATAATGAATAAACTAATTACTAAATGTCATTAGTTAATATGCTTTATAAAATGGTCACATTGGAGATTATTTTATTTTTTTCTAGCTTGGAGGTATTATAGCAGGAGTTAATGTAGCTGAGCATTCTACAGTTATTACATTTTCAGATTATCATGATGGAGCAGCTGCATTCCTTTTAATAAACCACACCAAGAATGACATTGTTGAATATAAACAAAGGTAAGAAGATTATAACAAATATGGTATCATCTGATTTGAGCAGTCTAGATCTGACATTGACTAAATAGTGATTTCTTAAGGATATGAACAATGATAATGACATTGCGGCTATGTAAAACAGAGTTCTCATTTTTTTTAAAAGTATACTGAACTATGTAGGTATAAAACTGTCTTGATAGCTATGCTTTTTAAAAATGCAATACAATTGACATATAACGTTAGTTTAATGTGTACAATATAATTATTTCACATTTGTATATATTGCAAAATGATCGCTACAATAAGTCTAGTTAATATCCATCACCATATGTGATAACATTTTTTTCTTGTGATGAGAACTTCTAAGATTCACTCTCTTAACAGTTTTTAAACCACTATAATAGTATTACTAACTATATTCACCATGCTGTACATTACATCCCCATGATTTCTTTTTTTGTATGTGGAAGTTTGTACCTTTTTACCACCTTCATCCATTTCATCCATTCCTACCCCCACTTCCGATAACTGTCAGTCTCTATATCTATGTTTGTTTGTTTTTTATTGTTTTCTTTTTTCCTTTTTAGATTTTACGTATAAGTTAAATCACAGGGTAGTTGTTTTTTTTGTCTGAGTTATTTCACTTAGTATAATGCCCCTAAGGTCCATCTATATTGTCACAAATGACAAGTTTCCCCATTTTTATGGCCAAATAGTATTCCATTTTATACATATACATTCTTTCATTGGTGGGCACTAAGATTATTTCCATGTCTTGGCTATTGTAGCTAATGCAGCAATGAGCATGGGGATGTATATATCTTTTTGAGTTACTATTTTTCTTTTGGAGAAATATCCAGAAGTAGAATTACTGGGTCATCTGGTAGTTTTATTTTTAATTTTTTGAGGAATCTCCATGCTGTTTTATATAGTGGCTGCACCAATTTACATTTCCACCAGCAGGTCACAAGGATACCCTTTTCTCCACATCTTGTCCAATACATATTTCTTTCTTTCTTCCTCCCTCCCTCCCTTCCTCCCTCCCTCCCTCCTTCCTTCCTTTCTTTTTGATGTTAGCCATTCTAACAGGTGTGAGGTGATATCTTGTTGTGGTTTTGATTTTTCTGATGGTTAGTGATGATGAGCATCCTCTCATATGTGGTTTGGCCATTTGTAGGTCTTCTTTTAATTTACTTTAAGTGCTTCAAAAAAGAAAAATGGAACAACTGGAGCAAATATGGCAAAAGCTTGGTCATTGTGGACTGTGGTGAGGAAAATGTGAGAGTTTATCATAAGAATTTTGTCATTTTGGGAATTTTTTTGTATTTTTAATGAACACAATATAAATATTGAAACCTCATTTTCTTTTTTCAAGCAGTAGATAACTTCTTCCTGCTTAGGTGTGTGGGAAAGGACTGCTACCTTTTTAAACTTCCCTAGGGGTGCCAGGATGGCTCAGCAGATTGAGCACTTGCCTTGCAGCCCTGGGGGTGTCTGAGGATCAAGTCCTGGCCCTGGCCCATGCAGATTCATGTGCTGAACTGGGTGTGCTTCCCATGTGGGAGGCCCCTGGTTCGGCTCCCGCCCAGGGTGAGCTTCCCTTCTGGGGGGCCCCCATGCGCACAGGGGTGTGCCTCCCACGTAGTAGGCCCCTGGCCCACCTCAACCTACATGGTCCTGTGTCCACCTGTGTGGAATCAAACTGTGTGGAGAACTAATGACGTACAACTATGAAGACTGTTCTGAGCCCTCCAGCTTTTCTCTCTCAAAAACAATGAAAATAAACCTTTAAACCTCCCTAAAGAGTGTTCTTAAATCTTGATATTTCAGGACCACTATTAACATAATTTGTTTCAATTTGCTGTGATATCCTATTCTAGTAGCACTACAGTTTATGTAACTTTCTGTTCCTATGTTTATTGGTCCTAAGCTGTCTTTATTTTGTTAGCATTTTTAATTTGTTTGTCATCTGTCACTTGTCAGTGGGCCCATATTTATCAGTGCACTTATGCTTTCCTTCCATTGCTAAATGTACACTTCTAATCATTAATTAAAATTAAATAGGCATTGAGTTAGGACCCCAAGGCTAGCAAATACCTAGAAATCCTTGTTGCCTATCATATTATCTCATCTGTGGAAGATATTGAGGAAAGAAAAAAGCCTATTTTTTATCATTATTTATATTATAAAAAGAATTTAGTTGATTAAAACTGACAGAAACCAGTAGAAATGATTTTTCATTTGCCCTTCAGTACCTCAACTAAACTTTTCCAAACAAGTTTCACAGAATTAAGACATACATAAAATGACATGAGTGACTGTTTTCTCAGTTCTCTTAAAGGTGGTTCATAGCTGGTAACGTTCCTGATTCATAGGAGCTAAATTAATGCTTTATATTCTATGGATAATGTAGAGCATTAAAACTTATTTCTCTGTCATCTAGTTGAGCTTGACTTATGGCTCAACTAGAAACTTTTTAGTTTTTCCTTGTACTTTGACCTTACCTTGGCTTTCAGATGGCCACCTACTCCTAAATATCTCATAAGACCCTAAAGTGATTCAAGGCTGACCTTATCATCTGTTCTGCAACATCTCCTCCCCCGTATTCTTTTCTCTATAAATGACGGTGTCATCTACCCTGTCATCCTAGATTTCTCCCACCTCAACATATTATCCATTTAGTTCAACTCTGGTTTATTTTGTTTGTTTGTTTGTTTTTTCTAAATCTTCTCCTCTGATCTCTCCTGTCATTTCAGACTCCCAGCATTTCTTTCCTATTTGAGTAGGTTTTTGATTGGTATCTCTAGTCTTGTCTCTAGTAAATCCTCCATTTGCCACTAGCGGTAGGTTTCTGAAACACTAAATATAATCATGTGTCTCTCCTATTTAAAGTTCTGTAGTGTCTTTCAATTTCTTTTAAAATAAAATGTTTATATGCTACCTTTTTAAACTTTTCTCATTCTATTACCTAACTTGTATCTTATGTTAAGACTAATCAAGTCTTTGTTTCCTGAATACTCCGGATCATTCCATGTGGTTTTACCTCTAAAGGATCTCCTTTCTTCTAAAAAAACTCCACTTCATGTGATCCTTTTCCTTACCACCTTTATACATCCATTTTTTTATTGCACCTTGGCATATGTAGATTAAAGCATTTGTCACGTTGTATTATCATTTTCTTGTGAGTTTAAGATATGTAATCATGCAAAGTTAATATTCTGAGGTTATTTTTTATTTTATCTGATCAACATATTTACATTTGATATTTTTTCATGAAAAATATACGGAATATAAGGCTTTTATCTCCTTTGCTTTTTCTTCTCTTGGCTTTTTTGTTGTTACTATCATTGTTAAATATATCCTGAATATAAAAAATTAGCTGTCAGGTTTCTTTAATTCTATAGGAAAACTGAATAGAAAATTAACTTCTGGAATCTCAACATTGTCAAATTTTTTTTTTTTTTTTTTTTTTTTTTTTTTTTTTTTTTTTTTTTTTTTTTTTTTTTTTTTATTTTTTTTTTTGTTTG
>PVKE010006551.1:0-53932 GCA_004027555.1 Craseonycteris thonglongyai | reverse complement strand
CCAAACCCAACCCCATACACAGACAACAGAAAACCCAAGAACAGGATCGTCAGGACTGTGAACCTGTCCAAGGCCTCGGGTAGAACTGACAGCCTGATCTCCTGTTCCCCAATCTAGGAAGTGGGACATCCTCTCTGGGTCATTCTGGGATGAAATCAGAAGAGAGGAAGACACTCTAGAATATCCCACCATTACTCAACGCCTACTGCGATTCAGGCAATGTGCTGGCCTCTGGGTACAGAAAGCACTGACTGGGCAGGGTGAGGGGGAAAGCTTAAATAGGTAAGTTAAGACAGAACACTAAGAAAAATTTATAATAAAAAAGACAAAACAGAGACTTAAAACTGAAATGGAACAAAACCTAAAATAAATACTAAAGTAGAGACCTCAACTCAACTGTATTAAATAGTCTATTTTAATAGACTAAACATCCCAAGTAAAAGCCAAGATTGTCAGAATAAATACAAAATCAAGACAACTCTATATATCTACGTTTTAAATTTTAAAACGTATGAATAATGATGTGCTGTGACAATATAGAACAAGAAGGCTGGAGTCATTATAGCAGTATCTGAGAAAGTATACTTCAAGACAAAGAATTATTCCCAGAGATCAAGAAAGATATGTCGTAATTATTAAAGAGTCAATCAGAAAGACAAAATAATAGAAAATGTATATGAATCTAATACCAAGGCTTCAAAATATATAAAGGAACTATTTAAAGAAATAATTGAAGTACACGATTCCACAAAATAACAGGAGATTTTGATATCTCTTTCAGCATCTGATAGAACAGTCTAAATAAGAAATAAAGACGTAGACTAGTGGTTCTGTAAGTGTGAACCAGGGATCCTCGGATGATTACCAACACTCTCATGGGGTGGGGGCATCCATAAAGCTGAAACTGTTTTCAAAAGTTATAAGACTTTATTTGCCTTTTTCTCTTGTAAGCTCTTATAACTCTTCAGTGGAATTTTCTAAAGGCTATAAGATATATGATATTACAACAGTTTGAGAACAAGATCCAGCGATCTCCTAATAAGTCTAACATTAAAGACATTTATAAAAATGTAAAGCAATGCTACTCTACTCACTAAATTTTGTTTTGGAAAATATAGATGTGATTGGTTTTTTTGTTTTTGCCTCTTTTTGGTAAAACTTTATTATGTTAACATGATTGATATATATTTATTTCATATATGTTTAAATATGTATACTATTAAATAGTATATATTTTATATATTATGTGTGATATATATGATAAACATGGATTTATAGATGATATATTTATGTATCAGGAAAAAGCAAATATTTAGAAATTAAACAATATACTTTTAAATGTATGGGTAAAAGAATTAGAAGAGAAATTAGAAAATACTTTGAACTGAATGATAATGAATATAGAACATATCCAAAATCATAAGAAGCAGCTAAAATGTTGCATAGCAGGACATTTATAGCTCTGAATATATATGAAACAAAGAAAGATCTAAAATCAGTGACCTCGGGTTCTACCTGAAGAAGCCAGAACAAGAAAGCAAAGGAAAAGGCAGCTTGGCTCTTCCTGTTCTCACCAGGATGGGCTGGTATAGCTCTTGAGGCCAGTCTGGAATGGGCAGAACATAGGCCATGTTTCAAGACTCCTCAAATTATACCTGGGGTTAATTCCCTGTAGTTAATTGTTCTTTCCCCACATCCTTATCATGGCAGCCATTGGCAAACTACAGACCTAGGAGACAAGAGAATTTCCCACTGTCACTTTCTGCTTTCAGCTCCATTTCCTATCAGAGTGGTGCAAGAACAGGCATTCCTGGAGTTCTACCTCTCTCTAGCCTGGCTCAGCCAGGGGACTTCCAACCTAAGTTTTCCCTCTGATCGGGGACATGTGGTTCACATTCATTCATTCATTCATTCAGCTACACTGAATACTTCCAATTAGGGAGAGAATATTGTTTTATAAAATATAAGGATTTTATGATACATCTCTAGTTGAGATCCATTTCTGCAACTTACAAGCAAACCAGGCCAAGTTATTTGTTCTCTTTGAACCTCAGTTTTGCCATCTGTTAAATAGGGATAATACAACTACCTGCTTCCTAGAGCTGTTGTAAAGGAGCTCCATCATGGGAAGCCATCACTTCTCCCAGGCTTTGGGGAAGGTTCTAGGGAGGCAGACACCAACCTAGCTCCAACCCTGCAGGAGCTCACAAAGTGGCCCTCTCTCCTGTCCCCACAACACACACCACTCATACTGCAGTGGCCTCACCCTGGATCCTCAGACTCTCTTGATACTGGATGATGAAGTACTCCTGAGTCTGCTGCAGCTTCTTCAGTTCATTCTCTGTGTCCTGAGTGACCAGTCGCAGCTCCTCAAATGTCTGGTTGATCTGCAGGTGTTTCTGGGACATGGCGTCAACCAGGATCCCAGCAGGAGAAGTACCCTGGGGACAGTGAGCTAGGCAGTGAGGATGGAACAAAACCTCAGGCCTTGGGGATCATCAGTACTACAAACCCCAGACTCCAAATCTAGAGTAAGAAGGAAGGGCCATTTGAGTCAGGATAGTTTTTTGTTTTGTTTTTTTGACAGAGACAGACAAACAGAGACAGAGAGAAGGGGGAGGGCCCAGAGCAGTCTCCATAGTTGACAGTATTAGTTTTCCATATAGTTTCACTCCACAGGCGGGCACAGGGCTGCGCAGGGCAGGGACTGGCCTGGGAGCCTCCCACATGGGCCCCGGCAAGAACTGAACTGGGGGCATACCCCAGTTTAGCATATGGGTCGGCATGGGCCAGAGCCGGTATTCGATCCTTGGTCTCCAGGGCTGCAAAGTGAGTGCTTAACCCACTGAGCCATCCCAGCTTTCCAAGTCAGGATAGTTGTTTGTCAGAATTGAGGAAAGAAGGAGGAGAAACAGGTGACCTGGCAGGCTATGGCACCTCCATAAAGCAAAGTAGGAACTTCTACTGTAGTTCTGACCTCCACCAGAGTATCCCCAACAGGATCCATTTAAATTCTCTTTGAAGAGACTAGAACCCATCAAGCCCCGGGAGTTACCTGGATTTTTCTACTAATGTTGATGACCCCACATTCTTTCACTAATCCAGTGCCATGGACTGTGCTAGGTGCTGGGGCCACAGTGGGGAACAAGGCTAGGTGGACAAACAAGTCTTCGGGGCTTTTCCAATGAACTATTCTCATAATAAAATCCAAACTCCTTCCCACAGCCTCCACTGCCCTAGATGAGAGCCTCTGTCTCCCTCCATTCCCAGTTCCACTGCTAACTAAACACACCAGCTACTTTCTGTTCCTTGAACACACAGCATGTTCCTGCCTCAGGGCCTTTGCACTTGTTCCACTACTCTGGAACATTCTGGCACCAAATCTTCCTGAGGCTGGCACTTCATCCGGCATCTTTTCAGGGTGGCCTTCTCTAAAGGGCCCATTTCAAATAGCACCGCCCTTATCTGACAGTGCCTACTTCTTGTGTTTATTTTTTTCTTCTGTGCCTTCTTGCACTAGGATGTGAGCCCCTTAAGAGCTAGGACCTCGTCCACCTTGTGCACCACAAAATTTCCAAGGCCTAGAACATCAGAGCTGTCCAAGAATAGCTTGATGGCTGGCAGAAGCAATGACCACCCTTCCCCCCAATCATGACAACACCTGAGCCATAGACATGTATTTCTTAATTGGAGTCCAATTCATTTGTACATTTACAGATATCCCTGTGATTGCAACAAGTCAAGGGACACAAGGGTTGTCCAGGAAGACCCTCTGTGACCTGGCTTCTGCCTCCTCTCTGGATTTACCTATTGGGGCTCCCCACTTGACTCCCTTTTTTTTTTTTTTAATTAAAGATTTTATTGTTTTTGAGAAAAGGTGAGAGAGACAGAGACAGAGAAGGGGGAGGGCCCAGAGCAGTCTCCACAGCTGTATGTCATTAGTTTTGACATAGTTTCATTTCACACAGGTGGATGTGGGACCGCGCAGGGCAGAACTGAACCAGGGGCCTCTCTCTGCACCATCCTGGGAGTTACCAGTTGCATCTCAGTTCAGCATGTGGGTTTGCACAGGCCAGGGTCAGGATTTGATCCCCAGACCTCCCGGTTGCAAGGTAGGCACAACAGGCTTGTTGAGCTATCCCTTGACTCCCTTCTTCCTAGTTGTACTGACTACCTACAAAGTCTTCAGGTGTGATAAGATGGCTCATGCCCTCACATATACTGTTGCTACTTTTTGACTAAACACTCCTTCCTCCCCATTATAACACTTCTTTCCCCATTATAGTTCAGACCTCTCTGTCCTCAGGACACACCCTTTGTCAGCCTGCCCCAATCTGAGCTGGGTACTTTTCCAACATATGCTCCCTTAGCACTCAGCTCACGTCTAGAGAATCTATCATCACCTGAGTTCCTTTATCTGTTTCTCCAGTTCTAGCCCAGGGCCAGACACACCATAAGATTTTAACAACTGTTTATTGAATAAACTGTCAAATTCCTGAAATCAGTGTCTACAACAACAAATAAATATTCTGTGGTCTTTACCTGTGTGGTACTGTTTTATGGAATTCACTTTGCTTTACTGCAGACAAGTAACATTTGTACCATTATCCAAGCAGATGTTCAACACCTTTATGATTTCAGGACTAGAGGAATTAATTCCTGTTCTGTCTCTCTGGGCCTCACTTCTGAGCTTGCCTGGGTTAGTTCTTCTGACACAGAACTTGGCTCCATTTCTCCTTACAGACCCCACCAGAGAATATTTCTTATTCTGGCCCCAGCTCCATTTATTGAATGACAAATCTTCTTCCTGGTGGTTTGTAAGGCCATCTCTGACACAGATTGAGTTTCATGTGTGTGTGTATGGGTGGTGTGTGTGTGTTGTAGGGCTTCCTCTTCTGTTTCATAGGTCTGTTTGTCTATCCCTGGTCTGTTTGTCTATCTCATTTAATGCTCACAATAACCCTACAAGGTAGGTACTATTACTAGCCCCACTTATAATTGAAGAAACAGAGGCTCAGAGAGGTTAAGGGGACACCGGGATGGCTCAGTGGGTTAAGCGCTCACTTTGCAGCGCCGGGGACCCAGGATCGAGTCCCGGCCCCGGCCCGTGTGGACCCATGTGCTGAACTGGGAAGTTCCCCCAGTTCAGTTCTCTCTCTGTCTCTGTCTCTCTCTTTCTCTCTCTCTCTCTCTCTGTCAAAAACAATAAAATAAATAAATAAATAAATAAACAACAGAGAGGTTAAGGAACTTAAGTCACACAGCTAGTACGTAGTAGAACCAAGAACTTACTAAAGCCAGGGTGCTGGGGAGGAGTCACTCTATACTTGCACATAATATTGCCTTGCACACTTGCTCATGTCTCTTATTTCTTTGGTGCTCCCTCATGCCAATATTTATAAAATACAGTGTGTCTGGAGAGAAAGACATATAAAAGGCCCCCCCACCCCAACTCCTCTCCCCATATCCATGGGACACTCACATTGTTGGCTTCTCGGACCAGCCTCTGTTCATTGTACAGAATATGCCGAATGCAGCGGACCAGCTCCATGGGGCAGCGGTCATACGTGTTCTGAAAGAATCCAAGAGCAGCTACCAGTGGCCATTCTCTGCAGCCACCACGCCTGTTGCAGTGCTATGTCTACCCCTTCCTGGCCTCCAGCCCCTGCTTCAGCTTTCAGGAATGGTCACTAGACACCTCTATTGCTCCTTGACTTGATCTCCTCTCCTAGATCTTAATTTGGTTTGCAGTGCATTAGAAAGCCAGTTTATAAAGTACTTCCCATCTACCATCTCCTTTGACTTTCACAACACAGAAACCCTACAACATAAGCAGACATGATGATCTCCATTTCACAAACAAGAAAACTCATGCTCAGAGAGGTTAAGTACGTATCCAGAGGCAAAGAAGTGAGTGAACAGATGACTCAAGACTTGGGAAAGCTAATGCCACAGTCAAGTTACTTTCTACCACACTCCTGTCCTGGGTTCCTATTCTGCTTCCCTCTTTCCCCCAGGTTTCTCCTGTTTCCTCCCTCTTCTGGGATGGATGTTTTATTTCCCTAGGACCCTGTATTTAAGATGGGCTCTCTAAGAAATACAAGTGAATTCCAATAAATGCTTGACTGTGTTTACCACCCACACCCCTTTCCTGCATCCACAAAAACTTCCTCTCTCCCTTATACTCCTTCCCCCACCCCTCATGGGAAGGAGGAGCTGCATCTTACATCTAAACCCTAATTCAAGGCCCTTTTATCCAGCTCTTGCCTCCAGGGCCTCTCTGCTGTTCTATTCCACCTCAGCAGCTCTCCCACCTTCAAAAGAGCCCCAAGAGGGATGTGTGGTTGCCTCATTCCCTCATTTCTAGGATCTGTCAGTCTTCCTTTCTCCAATAAAGGAATCATGACTCAGTCTACCTCCATCCCTTCTGCTTCATCTGTCCAGAACGCGGTTTCACCCACCCGCCTTCTCTTGGGAACAGACATAGCCCACCCCTTGCTTTGTAACATGCTGAAGTAATCCGACAGGCCCCATTTAGGAAGAGGGGGTGGGGGAAATTGAAGCTCAGAAAGGCTGCCGAGAAGCTCAGAAAAGCTGCCGATAAGCTCAGGGTCACAGTGAGTCAGTGGCGAGGTCAAGAAAAATAACCCCGGGCAGTTGTAATGCTGGAAAGAGAACAAGGACACTACTTCCCGACATGACCCAGAGCTCACACGCACCTGGAGCTGGGTAGCGTAGTGCCCCAGCTTGATCTTCAGTAAGAACCCATCTTCCCCCACCTGGTGCTCCGCCTTCTTCTGCAGCTCCTGCACCAGGCCCTCCAGGAGCTGGGTGGCCTGGGCTTGGTCCTGGGGATTTTCCAGGTCAACGGCATCCCTTGGGGGCAGGGCAGGGGAGAGAAGCCTACTGTGTGTGGTGCCTCCTTGGCAAGAAAGTCAGGCACCAAGAGGAGCGTGGAAATCCCAGGCTCATGAACGAGCGCACTCCAGAGCCCACATGACTTCTTCCTGGCAATTTGACGGGCATCAGAGTCTAGAAACATCCCCTCTCCCCTCCCAGGCTCCCCTTTCCCTGTTCCCCTTTCCCAGGAACACGGTGCCTTCCTCACAGAGAGGGACAGACAGGACCGAATCACGCCACAACACAAAGAGAAGACCTAAAGGCCAAGGGGCCTGGATGGCGAGGACCCGCGGAAGAGGGCAAGGGCAAGGGCACCTACCACGGCTGGCTCTCGATCCACTGCGCTAAGTAGTGCCGGACCTCGATGGGGAAGTGCTGCCCATACAGCACCTGCATCTGGCGCAGCGCATCCCCCTGCAGCTGCTGGGCCTGGATCCAGCCCGCCATGTCCTCTCACCTAGGCCGAGCAGAGGGCAGGGGAGGCGCCTGCTCAGCGGAGGCGAGGGCTGGGCCTGCCCCTGGCCCTACCATGCTCACCCATCCCTGGACCGCGGTCAGGCCAGGCCCCTCCCCTCCCACAGACACGCTTTCCTGTGCGGGAAGAGAGATGGTGAGCAGGGGAAGGCCGCCCAGCCCTCCAACAAGGAACCCGCGGAGGCTTGGGGAGGGGCTCCCAAAAGTCAGGTGCCCTCCTCCTCTTCCTTTGCCCTCGCCCCACCCGGGGGCTTCCCCAGAGGGGGGCAGCTAGAAACTGAAAGAGAAACTTGACAACGGAGGCCCACGGCCCTCTGGACAGGGTTGCAAGAATCCCCCCTACCCCCCACCCCTGCCTCTAACTCCGGGTCCCAATTTCTGGGAAGGGGGGATATTCCAGCCCAAAATTACGCCGCGGACGCCTCCCCCTGGACGGCTGGGCGGCTGCGGGCACGTGGCTCGGGTGGTTACAGAGAGAGGGCTGGGAGGGCAGATGCTCCCTCTCCCGGTGGCGCCCCAGTCGCTGTGTCCCACGGTGTCCCACTAGCCGGCCCGACAGCGCCCCCTGCCCACTGCGGGCAAGGACGGTGCCCACCCGCGGTGCCCTCCCTCCACCCGCGTCCCTTGTCCTTCGTCGGCGTTGCACCGAAACGCCCTCACGGGGACCGTTCCCTGCACCCCGCCCGGCCGTCGAGCTGTGGGTCCCGGGACACGAGGCCAAGGCCGAGGCAGGAGCCGTGTGTGGACTGCGCTGCCTGGCCACCCACCTGGTGGCGCCGAGCCTTCCGGCGGCGGGGCCGGCTCTGCGCCCGTGGCTGTAGCTCCCGGCCCGGGCTCCTGGCGGCGGCGGCGGCGACGGCTGTTACTACAGGAAGGAGCAGAGAGCAGCGATTTCCTCCTCAAAGGTCAGCTGCCTCCGATAGACCATACACAGCGCGCGAGCTCTCGCCAACACCCCTCCCAGCCTCTGTCACTCCCTCCCCGCCTCCGCCCTCGGTCGCTGGCTCCCCGGAATAGGCAGCGGAATAGGCAGCGGAATGCACGCGGTGAGGCTGGGCGGCGCGGGGCGCACAGGCCGCCCCGACGGCGGGCTCCCCAGGGAGTCTCAGCGGCCCTCACTTGAGGCCCTGGGACTGTGGCGGGCAAGAGGCGCGGGAGTGGCCGGGGGGTGGGAGTGGGAGGCCCGGGAAGTCCCGGGTTCTGGAAATCCCAAACCAGGGCCTCAGTTTTCTCATCTGTAAAAAGGGAGGAAGGAAGGGTTGGACTAGCTGGAGATACCTTACAGCTCTGGCTCTTGTCATCTTTTGAGTCGTCTCTCAATAAAAAAATTAATAAATGTGTATGTGTTTGTGTGGGTTGGGGACACAGCTTTTGTGACTTCAGAGGCAAAGCGGTAGGAAGGGGAAAGACTGGGGATTACAGAGAAGCCAGCTCACCGCCAGGGCCCCACCTCCCCTCCTTCCATTACTCCCACCACTGTGCACTCACCCTCCGCAGTTGAAAGAGGAAAGAACCTTGGCAGTCATGTTTGGAACCCCCGAGATTTTGCAGATAAGAAATGGAAGTCCAGAGAGGGGAAGGGGCTTGCCCACAGGGTCACCCAGTGGGTGGGCCCATGGCCTAGTTGGCAGATGAAGGTTCATAAATGATCCTGCCCCTCCCTGCCCTGAGCCCAGAGACAACTGAGGCTGATCTTACCTTCAGAAAAGTCCAAGAAGGGCTGCCCTGAATCCTCACAAGCTCACAACGGCCTCTAGGCCTGAGCAGGCAACACCCTCCCTGAGCCTTGCCTGGGTCACAGCCCCTCCCTGAGAGCCCCAAAGGGGGCCTGCAGAGTTGGGAAAGGCTGGACTGGAAGCCTTCCATCCCCTTTGCCCAGCTTCCCTCTCCTCTGGGCCTCCTTCTGCCTGGCAGCTGGTATTGGCAGCACCAAGGGAGGGGCCAGCCTGGCGGCCCACTCACAGCCCAGCTGGGCACAGACTTCTGTCCTGGGGGGGTGGGGGGAGGTCATTCTCCTCTCCCTCCCTAATGCTTTCTTGGATTTGCCCTTTTCTCTCCGTTTCTTTCTCCCCTCCCCTCTCCCACCTTCTTGCTCCTCACCACCTCCTGACTTTCATTCTTTTGAACTTCAGAGAAACACCGGAGTTTAAAGTTGCAGGTGCTGGAATGTCTGGGTCCTGCACACATACTTCCATGTGTGGTCACAGTCTTAGTTGGCAGGATCACGAGGAAAGGAATTGAAAACTGTAAAGGGGTTCTCAAAGGATTGAGGAAACCTTGCTCTTTAGATGTTCCCCAGGGGAGCCCCAGGGAGGAGGAAGCGCAAGGCCTCTCCCTCCCTTCTTCCCCCACCCTGTGCAATGGATTTGGCAGAGGAGGGTCAGAGGCATAGAGCTAGGGGGTCCCCTGGAATGAGAGTCAAATGTCATAGCTGGAAACAACCATAATAAAGATGATCTTATAAATGGGGAAACAGAGGCTGGAGAGGGGAAGTGACTTGGCTGGTGTCATGCAGCCTGTCAGTGGCAGATCCAAACCAGTTGCCACATAGAGGGTGGGCCCGACTTGGCACCTGTGCCCTCCAGCAGGTGGGTAAATCGTCAGCGGGGGCCGATTCCTTAGGTTTCTATGTCCTCTGAGTCATATCTGGAGGGCTGAAGACCACCCTTGCCATATACCCATCACTGGGCAGCTAGAGAGGGTGATATGGGGGTAAAGGCTCCACAGTGGGGGCCCTGCCTGACCATGTCCAGGCATTAGAGTCTCCAGCCTCCTCCCAAAGTCCTCAGGGGGCCTGTAGCTCCAGCTGGCAGCACTGACCACGGAACATCTGGCTGGGTTGGGCTGGGCTTGGCTAGGGGATGGGTAGTGCTGGGTCCTAAAACGCTAGCATTGAGGTGCCACTGAACAAAACTGGAGGGGTTGGCCTAGAAGGATGTTCCCCAGTGCCCTCCTCTACCACCTTGTGTCCAGGGGTGGCAGCTGTTCCCCTGCTGACCTCTGGCTCTCTCCATTTTGGCCTCAGATAGTGATGCTCTGAATCGCAGGGTCTTTCATTGCATGTTTTCTCCTCTTGCTTTCTGATTCTCCTTCTCCTTTAGGTGCTTTCTCTCTAGGTCTCTATCTGGTTCTCCATTTCATTCCGTGTGGGTTTCTCTCCATTTCTGTGTGCCTCGGTTCTCTCTCTGAGCTGCAGGGGGAGGTGGGGGGAACTTTGCAGCTTTCCCCAGGATAGCCAAAGGCCACCCAAAGGAGTGGAGGAGGGAACGGTGTCAGAGCTGGCTTGGGGGCAGAGGTGATTGTGGTCACAGCTCCGGATAATACAACTACCCGGAAATGTCAAATTTGGGGTTTCTTTTTGTTTTCAGTCCCCTGGTTTGGTCTCTGCTCATTCTCACCACAAAGTACCCTAGTGGTTTTAGGGGCCCAGATTATAGAGGAGAAAACTGAGGCTTAGGGAATGAGGTTCAGGAAAATCAGAAACTGTCTAGGATTTGGACTGACCTGGGGTCCCAGGCTGGCCTCCCCTACCTGCCCCTCATCCCCAATTGCAAGTTATATCATTACATGGGGAGTGAGGAAGGATTTAAAAAACATATCTTACAGGAATACATTCCCCCAAAGAAGACCATCATCTTTTATTAGGAATAATAATGATTCCTAGTTTAGCCTGTAGTTAGCACATTATGCACATATCCTGAACTGAATCATGGCACATTTGTGTACAAACATGGTTGAACTCTTCAACTCAGCTCATCCTTGTGGCGACCTTGAAGGGAGGCAGGGCCAGAGCCATCCCCTTTGATAAGTCTAGAAAAGAGAACTGTCCACAGCTATCTGGCCATTAAGTGCTCTTGACATCAGGATCCAAGTTCCCCGGCCCTGTGGGCAGGGTCTCAGCACAACATTTCTCGACTTTCCCTAATCCCAACACAAACCCTGAGAGTGACAATGTCTCCTTTGACTGGGCTGGCCCGTAATTGTTCTGTGGCATCCATGTGGTCTGCCCATCTCCAAGTCAGCCCCATGCCCCTGCTCTATGACACGAGGCAGTGTGACCTATAGGTTGGCTTGAGTTTATGGAGAAAGGAAAGAATTTTCCCAAGTCCCATATCTGCCCTGCCCTTGAATACCAGGTGAGTGGAGAAGGCCTGCTGGTGCCCTGGGGGGAACAGATTGAGGTCACCTTGACCTACCCATCCCTGGTGGCAGAGGGAGATGATACAGAGATACCTTTGTTTCCTCAGCTGCAAGTCCTTTCTTCAAGGAGAGTTCCTGTTGTGTGAGAGCCAGAGGGGAGGTGGGGTGAAGATGGCTGAGCCTCCCCAAGAAAGCTGGAGGTGCTTCAGGAAGGATTTGTGTCCAGCAGACAGGGGAGAGCAGAAGCCCTTGGGCTCTGAAACATCCTGTTTCACCCACCTTGCCTCCGCTGGTACGGTCCACCTCCACTCCAGCTTCCACCCCTAAAATGCCTGGAAGGGGGCCACAGGGCCATGCTCAGCATATACTGAACCCCCAAGACCAATGCCTCTGTCTCTCCCCAGGTCTCCTCACCCTAGCGCCTCCCTGCAGGAATGCTCCCTTCATTCTTGTCCATGAAGACAGAGCAGGACCAAGAACGTGTGTGTGTGCGCGCGCGCACACACACACACACACACACACACATGGTGAGCAATTCTGTGTGAATTTGGGGCAAGGGAAGGAGTTGCTGGGTCCTGGGTGAAGTCTGTTCCCCGTTCCTGCCTCTGTCCCCTGTCCTTTACTCCTCTTCAAGGAAGTCAATTTACGGTGAAGCCACCAAGAGAACACAAAGCCATCCTGCCTGAGGCATAGCAACTGTCCTCTGCTTCTGGGAATAGAGTGGGGGTGGGACTGACCGGGTGAGTGGAAGGGGAAATCCTGCCTGCCTTTGCACAGCGGCCCTGTTCACCTGCCGGCAGAATCTGGGGTGGGGTGTGCAGCGTCTGTAATGATTGCACATTTCTTACTTGCTCAGGAGGGCAGGCCGGAGCCCTCCCTTAGCAGGGTAGGCTTGGAGCCTGTTGAGTGAGAGGAGAGGTGGGCCACGGGCAACAAGCTGGGCAGCTGCGTGGTGTTGGCCTGGTTCTGAGCTGGCTCCCATCCTCATCCGTGATGACTACCAGGCCCCTCTTCCCGCTGAGCTAGTTTCTCCTCCTTTCAGCCCAACAGGAAAGTTTTTGTGGCTCAGCCAGCCCAGCATCTGACCTCAAGCCCTCTGGGGCTTGTGTGGGAAAGGGCTGAGCATCTCCTTCCCTGCCATCCCCTCCACTCTGCCACTGTCCTTTGTTATGACTGGAGGGGGTTCCTGTCTCCCTATCTCGTTTCTCATTGTTTCTCATTGTTCCCTGGATTCTTGTTGCAGCATCCTACCCACATCTTCCCTGCCCTCTCCCCTACTCCAAGCCTCAAAAATAGCCTCCCCGGGGATACTGGGATAGCTCAATAGATTGAGTGCTTTCCTTACAACCACAAGGTCTGGGAATTGAATCCTGGCCCTGGCCTGTGCAAACCCATATGCTGAACTGGGGCGTGCCTCCCATGTGGGAAGCCCCCAGTTCGGTTCCCTCCCCACATGGCCCCACATCCACCTGTGTGCAATGAAACTGTTGAAATTAATGATGTGCAACTATGAAGACTGCTCTGGGCCCTCCCCTTTCTCTCCCTGTCTCTCTCACACATACACATAATAAAATAAATCTGTAAAAAAAAAAGTCTCCCCAGCCCCAAGAGCAAGTGGGAGATATGAAGCCAAAATGAAGAATGGGCCAATACCCCCTCCCCTCCCCACTGGCTACAGGCATGGTCTTCATTTGCTGCTGTGATCACCCACAAACATAGGCCTTTCCTTTCCCCTGGGCTTCAGCCATGTAATTCCGCCCAATGCCTTGGCCTCCCTCAACTCCAAGCTTTTGTCCTCTGGAATGCCATTCCTCCTTTGGCCACCTGGTGACATCCTTCTCACCTTTCATAGGGTCAGTGTGGCATAGAGGAAAGCACACACGCTTTGGGGTCTGAAGGACCCAGGGCAAACCCTGGCTCTGCTGTGTGACCCTGGGCACATGAGTCTGCCTCTCTGAGCTGAGCAACCTCCATCATAAAAGGAGGACAGCAAGGCTCACATCCCAGGATTGCTGTGAAGACTAACTCCAGCACCTAGCACACAGTAGGTGCTCAGAGACCTTGGCCAGCAGAACTAGGCACTTCTCCTCTGCACTTCTCTAGCTTCTACCTGTATTGCAGCCTTCATATGGCTCTAACTAGTGGCCTAAAGGGTTGTGTCCCACTGCTTGGTACATGACAGTGGCTTCATAAACATTCGTTGGACTAATAAAGTTTCCTAGAACAGCACAGGGCTACCCTAAGCTCTGACAGTTCAGGGGTTTCCTTGCTCTAGTGCAGAGCCTTGCTTTCCTCTCACACATCCTGACCCACAGCACCCAGAGGCTCTCCCCTCTACTGCCCTGGCCTCTCTGCCTGCTCTAGTCCTACTGACCTGCTTTTCCACCCATGGCAGCAGCAACAGCGGCCTCATCTTTGCCTAGTGCTGGGCTGACTTCTGAGTTTGTTTGGTTTTTTTCAAAGATTTATTCTATTGTTTTTGACAGAGACAGAGAGAGACAGACAGAGAGATAGACAGAGAGACAAAGAGAGGGAGAGAAGGGGGAGAACCCAGAGCAGCCTCCATAGTTGTACATCATCAGTTTTCCACAAGGTTTTGTTCCACACAGGTGGGCAGGGGGTCGAGCAGGATGGGGGCCTCCCGCATGGAAGGCATGCCCCTTTGAGTCAGGGGCTGAAGGGTGGGGGGCAAGAACTGAACTGGGGGCATCCTGCATGGGAAGCACACCCCAATTCAGCATATGGGTCCACATGGGCTGGGGCTGTGATTTGATCCTCAGTCCCCAGGGCTGCAAAGCAAGGGCTTAACTCGTTGAGCCATCCTGGCTTCCCCTGACTTCTGAGTTCTCAAACCACCTGGCATGCTAAGAAGATAGTGGCTGCTAACAAGACAGTGGCTGGGGTGATACTCTGCTCCCTCTGTGACAGCCCCATCCTCTCTGGATAATGCATCATTGCCCCAGGACTCTGGGTAGAGAGGGCACAGTGGTCGTGTCTCAGGAGGTGGGGGCAGGAGGTATCCACGGGCTTTGCAGAGATCTGCCTCCTTAGCTCAGGCTAGAAGGGAAGCCAGACAGGTGAGGTATAAAGGAATAAGACAAATGGAGAGTGTGTGAGAATCTCCAGGTGGCAATTCCTGCAAGCAGCTGCACTTCCATCATGTACACCCTGTCCCCCCACTCCACCCCCATGCCTGTTCCCTCTTGGCCCAGCAAACTGGCTGGGGTTGGGCTGAGGGAAAGAAAGAGAAGAAAGTGTTAACTTTATCTAGTACTTTCCACAAGCCATGCATGACGCTTAGTTACTTTCATAAACATGACCCTTCTCTACTTTTTTCCTTTAAGAAAGCTCATTTTCCTAATGTCATAAGAGGTAATACAGCGTATGGTACAAAATTCAAAAGATTCAAAAGGATGTATGGTGAAAATCAGTCTCTTATTCTGTCCCTCAGGTCCCCTTCTCAGGGGCAACCACAGTTATTAGGGTCTTATGTGTACTCCCAGGAAGATTCTACACATTTACAAACATATCCTAGATTTTAGCACCTATGGCTTACACATAAGAGAAACTGAGGTACTCAGAGGAGTGAAGTACTTAGACTAAGTTCCCACAGCAGGTAAGTTGGCAGAGCTGGGCTTTGAACCAGAGCTAGCTGTAAAATTCGGCTATTTTCACCACCCACGCTCTGGCAGAAATAAGCCCTGGCACCCACAGAGCACCTCCTGAAACGTTGGCTGTGACAAAGGTCTCGTCAGAGGCCTTGGAGATCTGGGGTCTCTACCTTCCTGTCTGTTGAGCGTATAGCGCCTCCTCCCTGTGAGCTCCAGGGGCCTGAACCGGCCTAATAACGAGGAATCATACCCTTCTGGAAGAAGGGAAGCTGCTGCAGGTATCCTTCCTTGGCTACTGTGTGGCCAGTCATCCCCCAGGGCCATCCTGATCCCTGGGGTCCAGAGAGGGAAGCTAGATGAGTGTGGGGCTCTGGCTAGAGAGAATGTTGGTTGTGGTTTCAAGTACGTTTCCAATAAATGTCCTCATGATCTCCCTGTGGCTAGGCAGGGCTGTGGGAGGATGTAGTGGGGACCCTGTTTTCTGTGGCAGCCACATGCCTGTCCATGAAAGTGAGGGAGGCAGGCTGGTTGACAATAGGTCAGAGGTGTGGACTAGGCTGCCCACCAGACTTCCAGGCTCTCCTTCAAGCCCTTTTCTGTCCTGGGTCAGGCTGGTGTGGGCTAGGAGATGACACCCACTCTGTCTCCTGTGGACATCTCTGCATCTGCATGTATGCTTCTGGACCTTTCTGTGTGGACACTCCTGTAGGGTTTTTCTGGATCCTAGCTTCCTATTCAGTTTTTCTTTCTAAAATGCCTGTGTGTCATGTCTCAGCCTGGTATCCCCTCAACTTAGGGGACTATGTCCCTGAGGCCCAGGAGAAGAGGGTCTTATCTCATCAGAATTGGTAAGTCCGGAGAGGTAGGTGTTGGACCTTCCTTTCTGTGTCAGGTTCACAACATTCTTGTTTTGCTGAGGTAATCACCCAGAACATTCTGTCCTTAGTGCCTGTGCCCATAGCCAGCCAGCTCTAGCCTATCTAGTGGTCAGTCAGAGATGTGCTAGATGAAGAATAAAGAACATCGCTGCCCCACCCTCCAGGGCATTCAAGCTAGCACCCTGCAGGGCAGCAGCTGAGGCAGCAGGACTGAGTTCTAGCTCTGACTAGTCCTCGGTAGAGGGGTATAATCTTAGTTGTTACTAAAAACAATAATGCTAGGTCACAGCTCTCTAGTGCTTTACAGCGCTGGAAGTACCTTATCTGTATGAACTCACTTAATTCTCACTATAATACAAGGAGTTAGATCCTATTACTATCACTATATCACAGTGTGGAAATAAAGGCAGAAATCTTGCTCAAGGTCACACAGCTCAAGGTTTTAGATTCTGTGCTCTTATTTACTCCACAATCCTCCTGGTTTCCACTTCTATTCCTAGAGCGAAGGGTTTCTTCCTCAAATATTTATTGGATGTCTGCTCCGGGTTGAGCACAGAGTGGGGGGTTTAGGGGGAATGGGATACTGTGTCTGACATTGGGGGTAGAGAGACATGGAAACAAATTGTCCTTCAACACGAGAGGTGCCATGATAGAAGCAGAAATGTGTGGTGGGGAACAGGAAGGGCGAGGTCTGTACTGCCTGGAGCGAGTGTCACCAAAGGGCAAACATCAAGAGGGCAGGAGGACATTCCAGGCAGAGGGAACAGCATGTGTGCAGGTATGAAGGCTTACAAGAGAGAGAAACGTGATGTGTCCAAGCATTCAAACATTGTGGACAGAGAGCTCAGGGCTGGTGCTTCTGTCCAGCTTCCTGTTCAGGCTTGTCCTCCTGCTTCAGGCTCCAAGTTGCCTGCATCTACTCTGCAAAACACTGTGCCAGGTCTTGGCCCAGAGTGTGGAATAGAAGCAGGAGCCTGGGTCAGAGAGGACTTTGTGACAGCTACAGACACAAAGATCTCTGTGGCTGGTGTTATTCTGGAGGTGAAGGGACGGCCACTGAGAAGAGCTATGGAAAGAGGATTGTGGGAGAACTTGGGGCCCTGCAAATCTTGGCCATCCCTGGACATGAAGATGTTTGGAATGTAGGGAAGGGAAGCTCTGATTGTATGTGTAGGGTCCTTCTCCTCCTTCTGCACTTGCATCTGGGGTTCTGGAGATTTGACAAGCTTTGCTTTTGTGCTAGCCCTTGGAGGGTTGCCAGGGAAACCATTGGCCAGCTCCAGAGATGCATTCAGAGGAAAGACAAGTGGGTGACTCAGGTTGCCTCCTCAGACACGGCAGCCCCTGCTCCATTACATGGAAAACGGTCCCAGAGACCGCTTTCCCCCAGGATCCTACAGAGGCGATCCTGCTTATTCTGCCTTTGGATAGCGCAGTCATCCCTTCCCGCAGCTCTGGCTGGTGGGAGCTAGTAAGATCCCTCAGGGAGGGAAACGGTGTCAGACGCCCTGTGCACCATAGATTCGCTCTGGAACCGTGGACGGATCCAGTGGGCCTGGGTGAATATAAATTCGTGCCGTGGAGGCAGGAGCCTGGTTGAAACGCTCTTCAGGGAGCAAACCCAGGATAATTATTGATGGGCCAGCGGCGGACTTCTGACCTCGGCCTGGGCGGGACAGGACCCGGAGGCCCGGGGGGACAGGAGGTGGGCGGGCAGCGAAGGGGGGCGGGGGGTGGCAATCACACGACCACCGCAGTCCGGCCAGAGCCCCGATAGTGCTGGTCGACCCTCCTACTCAAGCAAAGCATCGTGTGCTCGTGGCCCATGGGACCTGACTGGGGACCTGACTGGGGAAGCCACCCCATCTCGGCGACAAAGGGGTGCGCACGGCACCCGCCCCCGGGAACGTGAGCCACCGCGGGTGCGCCGAGGGGTATCCGGGCCCCGCCAGGGCGGGTGCCAGGGGCGGTGGGACTAGCGAGCGCGCTCTGGGCGGAACCAGGAAGCGGCGCGCGCCGGCGCGGGGGCGCGCTCGGGGGCGCGCGCGGCGCGCGGTCCGCTCTCTCCGCGCGCGAGCGGCGCGCGCGCCCCCGTGGGCTCCGGCTTGAGGAGAGTCGGCGGCTGCAGCCGTCACCCCGGGCGGGGACCCTGCGCCGGCGACTCTGCGCGGCGGCCGGGCCCAGGGAAGGAGCGAGCGAGTAGGACAGCGAGGGGCGGGCGGCAGAGGCAGCTGCTGGCGCCCGAAGGGCCGAACGAGGTAGGCGCTGCGGGGCCAGCTCCGGGCTCGGGGCCCGGGGCGAGAGACCGGGGAGCTGGCCCGGGTGGGGCGCAGCGCCCCGGCCGCCGACACGCCCGCGAGGCCCGCGCCGCCGCCATCGTCCGGGGGGCAGGGTGGCGGCGGTGGCTGCGCCCTGGGTGAGGGGCGGGAGGGGACGCTGTGCGGAGGCCGTGGCGGGCGGAAGGTGCGTGTGTGCCTGAGGGGGGAGTGGGGGTCCCGGCGCCCATCCCTGAGAGCCAAGGGGGCTGCTGTCGGCCACCTACACTTTCGTGGTGCAGTTGTGAGGAGCCCCCGTCGTCTCCTTGCCTTTCCTCCTCCTATCAGAAGGTGTGTCTGCGACTCCCGGGAGTGGGATGAGCCCGGCGGCGCCCGATGGGGTGGTGGGCATTGGCAGAGCTTCAGGGATCAGTGCCTTATAAGGAGTCAAGGCAACGAATACGAACCTTGCGATAAGGCTCTGGGCGCGGGACCCCCACGCCAGGACCCGCCAGGCCGCGGGCTTGTGCGTGTGGCGACGGGATGCGGCGTGCTCTTGTTTTCCAGGATAAAGAGTGGAAAAGTGCTCCTGGTGTCGGGGGTAGATTCGGAGAGTCGAAGGAAAGGGAGTCGTAGGTCACAAAAACTGGTCTGAGGCTAAAGGAATCTGGCAAGATGGACAGGCTGATCACAGAGGAAAGAACTTGAGTGGAGCAAGAGGCTGTTGCAAACACTTGTAGCCAGCAGTGATGGAAAAGGCAAGGGGAAAAGTACCAGCCTTCAGGAAGATGAGATTAATGGAAACCAGAAGAATTTTAAAGGCAAAAAGAGATAGTGATCCTCTTTCCCCAGGAGCCATGCCCAGTCTTTTTCTTCATGTCCCCTGTGGTCCTGTCATAGCTTTGTGTCAAATAAGCGAGTCATAGAATGTTAAAGTTGGAAAGGACTCAGCGGTTATGCTACATTTTATTGTACAAACGAGGAGACTGAGGCCCAGATAGGTGGAGTAAGCGGCCTGCCCAGTTCACACGGCTGTGTATATAGTAAGTAGTAGTTCAGGGACTGAACTGTTGTTGGTTAGAGGACTCACATATTAGTGCTCTTCCCAAAGCACTGTGACATGGTAGATCTTTGCCTAAATGCACTTTCATAAATTATCTCTGGAATGTCCTCGGGGAATGCCCCTTGAAAGGGCTAGTGTGTCACCAAATTATTAAAGTGAGCTTATGTCGTTTTCTTCAGTCTTCAAATGGTGTTGATCATCCACTTGTATCTTAGGTTTCCAAAGTGATCAGATAGCTGCCTAGACCGTAATAAGCTTTCAGCTGTTGAATACCTTATCTCAAATAATTTTGTTATTGTTCAGTTAAGATAATACAACTCTACCTCTTTCCTCAGTGTTCTTCTGTTCTTGTTCATTTGTTTATGTTGTTTATAGTCATTTGCTCTAGTTCTTAGAAGAGGAGGTATTTTATTTAGCGTGCCTTTCATGCTTTTATAATTTTATTTTGTAACACTGAATATTGGAACAGTTCTGATCATTTCAAATGGATTCCACCATTGAAAGCTTATTTTAAGACTTCAGGTTTTTTAAAATTTGTTTCGGTACCAATTTCCATCTCATGGAAGATCACAGCTGTTAGAATTGATCACGTAAATGGGCAAGGGGCTGCTGATTTTCAGAAAAACTTATGCAACACTATGTGAATGTCTGTCATGTTTAATTAAAACAGCACTACATCTTTGGTCAGGTAAGTGTTATCTAGTAGATTACTTGTTTTCCATAGCCTTTGGAAGATGAAAATTTCAAGCACCTGGTTGAGATAAGGAAGGAATGAAGAGATCTTTTTTTGAAAAACGCAAAACATCAGAAAACAAACAACAAAAAAAAAATGAGTTGATTTCTATCACCAGCAGTTTGGTTATTGCATAACTTGGAGCTACATTCTGCAGAAAATCTTTGTTGTATACCCAACTAAATAAATTATCCACCTTCTCACTAGTCCTTGCCTTTTCAGTAGTCACATTTTTGCCAACAAGATGTTAATATGGATTGTGTTAAGAATTTAAGGTGATTTGTTTCTTAAATGACTACTTTATGATATAGATGATAGAAGAGAAAAACAGTGCTATCATTGTTTGGAGTGTTACAACATAAATATTTTGGTCACCACTTCCTATTGAGCCCCAACTTCTCATTTCATCTTCATTTTCTTACTCAATTGATTTTTTTTTTAATTTAATTACATATGCAAAACCCACATCAAGACTAGTAAAAATGTCATTTATTGCTCTTTTGGTCAGTTTTTTCAAGTTATACTAAAATTAGTTCCAGTTATATTCAAATTATTTGTGATTTGTGTTAAGTTTATATTTATGAATGTACTTATGGGGTGGTTCATTTAGCTTGTTTTTATGTAAGTAAGTAATATAGGTAGTCTTATGAAAGGAAGATGTCATAAGTAGGTAAATTTTATGGTCAAGATTAGATTGCAGATTGAAGGTAGAATAAAAGGAAACTTAATTATTTTAGTGCCCTACAAACATGTATTCATAAAGTATCACAGATTTTCGGATGTTCTACCAGTGACACAATTTTCCCTACCACTAGAGTGTAGAATACCACATTATTCCTACAAAAGGAAGCAAAAACCTCCCGGTTTTTTATTTGTTTTGAGCATTTGAAATTTATTCTTTTAAAAAGTTATCTGGAAATTCCAGGTTATTGAGCTCTTCAGAAAAATATCCTTTTACTGCATAGTAAACTATCAGAATACTTGGACTGTGAAACTTCTTAATAAAAAACAGTGTTTAAAAGTTAGCTCTAAAGTATCACTGTCCTCAATTTTGTGTGGTATTTAAAGGAAAAAACGCTTCTTTAAATCTGAGTTTTGTTAATGTAAAATGAGAAGTATTTTTTCCCCCCTATAATGTTAGAAACACAATTTTATGCTGATTTCTGGGAATAAGAAAGTCAGATTTTACAATCTAGTTTCCATTGATTAGACGGTTTTTGTGAATTTAAATTGTGAGCATCACAGTGATAAAAAGCTTTGTTTTGAAAATTGTATTCACTCTCAATTTACTTGAAGTAGACTATTGACACTGGTTATTTTCTTACTAATGATGATCCTTTACCACTGAAAAGCCTAAAGCCAGTTTGGAGGAGATTGTACATATGTCTAAATCTATGCTATTTTTACTAATCAAAGGAAGGAGTAATTTACAGGTGTTAGATTTTTAGTTGATTGAATAAGACCCTCACTTTTGGTGGTTTCAGGATTTTAGATGACGTTTTATTACTTTTGTTAGTTTTGGTCACACCCATGACTTCCTTGGAAGGTATCTTTGAGGTTTGGTTTCCTTTATTTTTAATGGTAATATTGGGGTGGGGGTGCTTCCTGTTTGTATTTTCAAAATTAGGTCTACATGTTAACTTTCTCGCCATATCACATTTTAATTTTAAGCATGAAGACAAGCATCAGGTGCCATGTGGTTTGTTTTTGACCCATTGTACTGCTTCAGGACAACTTTGCTAAGCTCAGCCTGAATAGCCATTTGAGAAGGCAAGACATTCCTGAATCTCCCCAACTTTCTTTAAGGTTTAGCAGCCTTGAAAGAAATCACAAAACAACAGTAAAATAACAGCAGCAAAGGTGCAATTAACAGAAAAACAGTGCTGCTGCCATCTGTTTCCTCCCAGGTACCTAGAAAACTCAGCACTAAGAGTTGGATCGTGTTCCGTGGAGCCTTGAATGTCCGCCTTTAAAGAGGGGTTGCCTTAGGGTTTATGTAATATAGAACCCTACAATATTAAGCAGTGACTAG
Source organism: Craseonycteris thonglongyai (assembly GCA_004027555.1). Taxonomy (NCBI): domain Eukaryota; kingdom Metazoa; phylum Chordata; class Mammalia; order Chiroptera; family Craseonycteridae; genus Craseonycteris; species Craseonycteris thonglongyai. Next base: position 31,846 of record PVKE010006551.1, on the reverse strand, counting down.
CAGTTTTTCTGATCTCACCTAAAAGCCTTACAGAATGTCATCGAAAAGTTAAATAAGAACAAGGCAAAATTTAGGGTTCAATGGTAGAACTTTGGAGGAATCACCCTGAGCCATAGAACTCTTCCTTGGCCCTTCTGAGTAATTTTCATGTGTTAGGTTACTGTTTATATAAATGTTGAAGTTCTATGGAGCCTTGAGGAGTATATCCTCGAAAGGAGCACGTAATTATATTGCTTCAGTGATTGAAGCAAGTGGCCTTTTCTGGGCCTTCAACTAACTTTATTCTAAGAAGTGTAATGACTAACTAGACTCTTAATTAGATTGGCATTTAAATGTGTTTGCAGTTTAGGGGCAGCTTATTTCTCCTAAATGTTCTTTTGGATCACATTACTAAAAGCGATACTGCATTAGCATGTTGCACAGTTATGCATTATACACTTTGCAAATGAGGTTAATACAGAGAGTATCTTGACTTCTCATATTTCCCCCAATATTCAAGAAAGGAGGAGAAGCTGTAATTTTTCACATAGTGGATATTTTCTTCTTTGGGTTTATTCGTAATAATTAAATCATTTCCCATGTGTTATAATACTATAAAGATGAAAAATGCATATATTGATTGGTAAAGAACATTTATTTATCTTTGGAAGCTAGCTTGGAAAATCTACTCCAATACTCAACTCTCCATTTATTCTTCCATTGCCTTTGGCACTGTAATTCTTTGTAGTTTCCCAGATTTCTATTGTGAAGAGAAATATCTCCATATTCTATGCACTGCTGGTTTTTTGAAGTGCTTGTGCTGACTCATTTTTTAAATTATACTAAGATATAGAGTATGATTTGAGAGCAGTAATGAGATTCTCAGAAAATATGAAAACTTTCCTTTCTGACTCGTTAGAGAAAGGTTGGGGAAGACAAGGGGAAATACATCAATGAGCCAAAATTATTGTTATTTGTTGGGATTAATTTGGTGACTAATATTTTCAATGCCCATCAGGCTAGTAAAAGTGAGTTTGGCTTCACCCTGCAATGATAACAGGACAGACCCAAATGTTTTCTAACACTGCTTGTTTTCCCCTGGTAGGGGATTTTTTTGCATATGGGAAATCAAGCCGAAGTTACCAGTAACAGCCACATCCATGATTTGTATTAAAAATAACTATTTACCAGTCTGGTCTATAGCTCTGCATACCATGGACTCATGTGAAGATAGACCAGTTACGGTATCTACATAATCATTATTTATGCCATCTTTCAAAAATGATCAGACAGTTCATTAAAAAGCATCTCATATTATATCTAAAGCCTAAAAGTAGGAAGATAATGAAAATAATACCTAACATTGTTCACTTATAGTGCCAAGCTGACACTGTTATAAGCTCTTGCCATGTTTTGACTCATGATCCTCACAGGGGTGGCTATCATCCTCAGATGAAGGATGAAGAAATGACCACAGAGAAGTTAAGTAACTTGTCCAAGGTCACATTGCTAGTAAGTAATGACAGGGCTGGATCCAGATCAGGCCTTGCTGATTCCAGAGGCTGCATTCCTCACCCTTGCATTGCAAAGCAGTGCAGGCAACGGCAGCTTTGCAATAAGACAATGATAATGTTTAAGGGTTATATTTATTTGTGTTCCAAAATGGACTCTTTTTTTTTTTTAATAGAAAAAATTTATATATATTCGGAAATTTTTTAAGTTTATGAAGGTGAAGATAAGAATTTTTCCAACTAACATATATATTCCTTGTGGAGATTATATTAAAACAGAGAAAGTCTAGTTTTAACTTATAACTTGTCCTTTGTTATTCTTCCACTAGCATTACTATATACATGTTATTCTTCCAGTAGCATTGCTGTGTAGGAGAAGAGCTATAAGCTGTCTCCTTGGCCTCTATTTTCAAACAAAAGGATCTTTTGTGGCAGTGTGGCAGATGACATGTATCTGTTGACTGAGGACGCAAGTATCCAGCTTATTTTATTTGCAACTTTATTTTGAAGGGATTTATGGTCCTATTCTTTCTTGCTTTATTAAGCTTGTTAGAGCTACTAACTGATTTCAGAAATAGAAGGACTTAATAATTTTAATTTTGGGGAGTGAAGGCAACTGAAAGAAATATTGTGTGTTTAGATCTATATGCAAAGTCCACTAGAGGCTTGTCTGAGACATGCATTTCTTTTCATACCTGACGCTTATTTTTTCTCTGCACTTGTCCTTGGAGGTGGATTGTGACGTTAAATCTTGGAGCTACAATTCACAACCCTAAAGTGTAGTGATTTGAATTTGAGAAATCAAGTCAGAGACAAGAAAAACTTCAGTTCAATTCCCTGAGCAGAGAGTATAAACTAGTTCAAATAAACAGAGGATGTTAGCTTCCAGGATTGTCAAACTGTCACCTTTGACCAGGGTTGAATTTTCTTTGAATGTTGACAAAAGTTATAGTGTCAGTGGAAAAAGCTTAATGCGAAGTATCTATAACTCAGAATTTCCTTATGTTTGTGTCAGTGAGATCCTACAATTAAAACTTTTTTTTTTTTTTTTCTTTCTGTTGGGTTTAAGAAGCCTTCAGTGGGGTTTTCCAGCCTTTAGGTGAGAGTAACTTAGAAAGTTTGTGAAAAACTATTCTGTGTTGTCTAAAATTCAGAGACTGTAGTGTAGCTGATAGCAAATCACTATGTTTTTGTAAAGAATGAAATATAAAAATCCAATCTGCAGAAATGTTTTAAATAAACTGCCTTCACAAATGCCCTTGTAGCAAATAAAAAAGAAACTGTTGAGCACTTAATCTGTTAAATTTTGGAATTTATTAGCTTTAGCATTCTATAAGATACTCATCTCAGGTACAATGTTCTCTCAGAAATGATGTTAATTCTTTTTTTTTTTTTCAATTTGTTTTTATGTTTCTGAAAATCTTTTGGTCATCTTTTAGGCTTGAGAAATGTTTCAAACTAGAGATCTACAGAACTATACAGCTCTTTACAAAATGAAACAGTCAGTTAACCCTGTCTGTTTATGTTTTTATGATTTGTGATCTGTTTCTGGTAAAAGTGAGTGAGAATTATACTGAGAATAGGATATTGTAGAGCCTTACTCCAAAAGGTATGGAAGATCTAATATATAAAGATGCAATGCAAATATTCCTTCTTTTTATGTTGTTGTTATTGTTTCAGTTATGTAATGATGAATGGAAACCCTGAAGCTTACCGTATCCTAAGCATACATTAAAGATGAGTTTATCTTGCAGTGAGTTTAAATATCAAGTAAAAATACTAACTTCACCGTAATGTGGATAGAGATTGGCCTTCCTCCTTAACTGTTGAAGGTATCAAAACAAAATGGAAAATATTTGGCTTCTTGAAAGACATGACTACAGTTAGCATACAGTGTTGGTGATGAAGCATGAGCCCTTGACTTTGCAACAGCAGAACAAAGCACATAAATTTAAAGGAATGGGTCCTTAAGTAAGATAACTCATTATCTTAAGCACACATTTTATATCTTGTCCTAGAAATGTGACGTCAAAACTTGCGGTTTCGAATTTTTATTTACCTAAATGTGAGTGGTCTAGTTTGGACAAAACTTAGCATTATGCTCCAGTTATATTGGTAAATTTGAACAAGACAAACTTAAAACAGTAGCTTTTATGGAGCGACTCATAAAAGAAAACGTTGATATATATATATATATAAATACATAAATATTAAGAACTTTATACTCCAAATGCCAGAAATGAAAGGTAAGTGACAAAATAAGAAAATATGTTTAACATATATGACAAAAAGTTATAGGTTAATATTTTTAGTATATAAAGAATATATACAAATAATAAGAAATAAATAGATGGTTCTCCCAATGGGAAATGAACAAAAGAGGAAAAATACAAATGGCCAGTAGTTGTATAAAATCATGTTCAGCTGCGCTTGAAATCAAGAAATGCAAATAAAAACAGTGGAAGATTTTCCCAGCTAACAGATTTACCAAGACTAATAATATTGAAAAAATAAAAACAGTGTTGCTTAGGAGTGTAAGGACACTGACACCTTCATTATTCATTAATATGAATGTAAATTGGTGCTTTTTTTGAAGTTTGATATATGTATAGAGAGCCTGAAAAATGTGCATACCCTTTGACCTTGCAGTTCCATTTAGATACATAATCTGAAGTATGTTCAACGATCTGTATACAGTGTTCAGCATTAGAGGATTGATGAACTAAACTGAGGAATTTCCATCAAGTGTAGTACTGTTCAGCCATTTCAAATCATGTTATAAGACAATATTTAATGACTTTGGTAAAGTTCACAATATATTACTAAATGAAAAAGCAAATTACAAAACAATAGCATACAGTTGTGCTTGGAAAATAGAATAGGCTTTGAAAAAAGATTTCTGGATTGTGGGAATCTGGATACACTTTCAAGTATCTTCTCGTTTTTCTATAATAAGCAGGTAATAACGAACAGGAAATACTTTTATAATCAAGAAAAATGTTATTTTTAATGAATAAAGAAAATGTGATATATATATATTTTTTATTTGTATATGTAAAATGGAGTGTTATTCCATTTTTAAATTATATATATTTATCCCTTCTTCATGTTTTTGTATATATATAATGGAGTATTATTTAGACATTAAAAAAAGGAAGGAAATCCTGCCATTTGTGACAACATGGATGAACCTTGAGGGCATTATTCTAAGTCAGTTGGAGAAAGACACATACTGTAGTATCTCATTTAAATGTATATCTAAAGCAACCAAACTCATAGAAACAGAACAGACTGGTGGTTGCCAGGAGTGGAGGGTCAGGGAATGGGTGAAGGTGGTCAAAGAGTATAAACTCTTATAAGTTTAGGGGATGTACAGCATGGTGACTACAGAGTACTGTATTGTATATTTTAAAGTTGCTATGACAGTAGATTTTAAAAGTTCTCATTATACAAAATACAAAAATTGTAACTATGTGAGTTGGTGGATGTATTAACTAACCTTAGGTAACCATTTTGCAATATATACATATATCAAATCATTACATTGTGCACCTTAAACTTACACAATGTTATATATGTCAATTTTATCTCAATAAAACTGGAAGGAAAGTAACATTTAAAATGACTTTTGGGGGAAGCTGGGATGGCTCAGTGGGTTGAGCGCTCGCTTTGCAGCGCCTGGGACCCAGGATCAAATCCCAGCCCATACGGGCCCATGTGCTGAGCTGGGGAGTGCCCCCAGTTCGGTTCTCTCTCTGTCTTTGTGTGTGTGTGTCTCTCTCTCTGTCAAAAACAATTAAAAAATATATTAAAAAAAAATTTTTTTTAATGAATTTTGTGTATTTATTTATCTTAGAATGAGAAACCTGTTTTAGTTTTCAGTTAGTGTTTCCTTTTAAGGAGCAGAAAAAGTAGTCTGTGATGTTTGTATTAAACATTTGGCATAGTATACTTATTTGGTATAGTTATATGACTTCTTTTGTTGAACTATATTAAAAGAATTGTATTCAGCGTTTTTAGAGTTAAAATAATTTGAACTAGAGCACTAGGTTATTTCCTATACTTGATGGAATGCTTTATATTTTTATGTATAAACTGATGGTGAATTATATTGTTTTATAAATATAATAAATTATATTATTTGTGTATGTGCTCTGCTAAGTTACCACTCATATTGTTTTTTTTTAACTTTTGAAAAAAATGTGATCTAGTTTATTTTAACTCTTACAACCCTGAATATTGTTTTATTTTAATATATTTTCTGCCTTGATTTTGTATTACTTTCTCTTTCATGATGATACCTACAAAGGTTGCTAGGTTTATGAATTTATTTTTCTTGTAATTCCATTAGTCATACTGCTTAATGACTTCTCTAAATGTTTATTATGGTATTCATTTGGGAATATCTGATAAAGGAAATCTCTAGTGAAAGATACCTTCTCTTGGGTATATGTCATAGTTAATACAAGAGACATGTGTTCTGCCTTAATTAAATTTACATTAGATAGTTTCTTTGTAACTAGATTTAGTATTTAAAAGCATTTTAACATTTTAAGGCACTTAAAAAAGAAAAATGAAAATCAATTGCAAGTTGATGTTTTAGGAGAATTTTGAAGCACAGCTTATCACTCTGCAGTAAATAAAATGATATAATCTTAAGAAAATACACATTTTTGAGCCCAGAGGAAGACCTATTTATTTTATATAAAATTCATCTCAGTAAAAGTCTACCTTAACTTAGATTATGTCTTGGAACTTATTGTAATGAAACTTTACTGTAATAGAATTTTAAGTCAATTTTGAGAATACTAAAACATAAAAAAATGAGTATCTTTTAGTGCCTTTACCCCTAAATACATAAGTAGTTAATTCAAATTCATAAAGATAAATATTTTTATGTATTGAAATAAAGCTGTAAACATATTGCCCAATATGCCTTCATAAATAAGTCTTGTTGATTTTATGTTCCTTTTTGCTTATTACTTTTACTTCTTTTTACTTTTTTCTTATTACTTCTTTTGCCTCCTGAAAATGTGATAATCTCATTTAATCCAAAATGATGTGATCCTGTAGTTCAGCTTCAGTTCATTAGTAGTTGCCAGTTTTCCCTGTGATCTGTTTTATCACTGATATTATGACCAGTTAGACCAGTTTTTTTCTTACATATCTGAGTCATTTTCTTTTTTTTTAAAGATTTATTTTATTGTTTTTGACAAGAGAGAGAGAGACAGAAAGGGGAGGGCCCAGAGCAGTCTCCATAGTTGTGCATCATTAGTTTTCCGAGTGGGCGGGGCTGCGCAGATCTGGAATGGGAGGCATGCCCCTGTGAGCTGGGGGCAGAACTGGGGGCCTCCCACATGGAAACCTTGCCTTGCAAGAACTGAACTGGGGCCACATGCCAGTTCAGCATATGGGTCCTAGTGGCCTGGGGCTGGTACCGATGATTCGATTCTCAGACCCAGAGGCTGCAAAGCAAGCCCTTAACCCGCTGAGCCATCCTGGCTTCCCTGAGTCATTTTCATCACACCATGAGATACTTTATAAAGCATGTAAATTTGGGGTCTCAAATTTAGCATCATATATTTTATAATATGGCATCAGTCAATTATACAACGTATTTTAAAAATCAATATGGGGGAAGCCGGGATGGTTCAGTGGGTTAAGCGCTCACTTTGCAGTCCCGGGGACTGAGTATCGAATCCTAGCCCCAGCCTGTGTGGACCCATATGCTGAGCTGGGGAGTGCCCCCAGTTCGGTTCTCACTGGGGTGAGACCCTGGCCCAGTTCCTGCCCTGTGCAGCCCCTTGCCCACCTGTGGAATGAAACTATGTGGAAACACCAATGATGTGCAACTATGGAGACTATTCTGGGCCCTCCCCCTGCTCTCTGTCTCTGTCTCTGTCTCTCTGTCAAAAATAATAAAAAATAAATCTTTAAAATCAAGATGAAATGATTTTTTGCTTTCTTCATTTAGAACTACTTGTTTGTGTTCTAGTCTTTTTATCTGGGTTTGAGAACTTGGCTGTCCTCACAAAGGTGTCTTTTTCCAGTCCACAAATCTTAAGGTTATCTCCTTAAAGGAGTTCAAATGTATATAAAATTCAAAAGACTGTAAAAAAAAAAAAAAATCACTTTCAAAAGTTAACATGACTTTGTTTGAAATTCTTTAATCTGATTTTTGTCTCTTAGCTGCTAGAGGGCTTTGTGAAGTTTATGGGTGTATGTGTGTGTGTGTGTGTAAAATACTTCCGAAGTGCATTTAGAAATGTATAGTATTCCAAAATTTTGTGATAATTTGGCTACCAATCAAGGTAAGACCTGGTAAGTACTAAGGAAATATTTGTTGACTAGTGGTCTATACAATCTCATATGCTTTTTAGGGCAAAGTTAGACAATACCTTGACCCATTGAACTCTATATACCAGTGGTTTTTAACCGTTTGGGGACCTTTTGATTTCCAGCAAAGTTGGACAGTGCATCACGTGTTTATGGGCCATTTTGTTTTCTCTTTGTGATTTGCCTTTTTATATAATTTTCCTGTTTTTGTATTATGGGTGTTTGAGTTTTCCCAAAGAACTTTCTGTCTTACACATTACAAGTTAATTTCCCAGTTTCTTTTTCTTTTTTTTTTACTTTCAACTTTGTGTAGTCTTTTCTTTTCTGATCTTGCTCTTAAGACATGCTTTAAAAAATCATCTATACCCAAAGATTATTAAATTTTTATTTGTATTTTCTTTTAGACTATTTTATGGTTTGGTTTGGTTTGGTTTTTGCCCTTAAGTCTCTTGATCCACTGAGAATCTCTTTCTGTGTGAGAAGTGAGGTGGAAATGTAGCTTTATTTTTCTAAAAGTTACAATAATTAGTATTTATTGATCATTCAATTCACTATATGCCAAACACTAAGCTAAATGTTTTACATGTATCAACAATTTTAACCTAAATAAATGCCAAATGGCTAGTCAGTAACCGGTATCTCCAAAAATCCATCATTTCCCTAAGCTCCCTCTTTTTTCCCCACTGATATGAAAATTTATCATATACTGAGTCATCATATATGTTCAAATCTGTTTCTTATCTTTTCTGTTGCATAGATCAGTGTGTCTGAATATACAACATCATTTTAATTATTTCACATTTAAATTGGATCGTTAAAATTTTTTTCAGAGACTAAGTCAGAGGTAAGAATTTGCACAAACATCCTTTGTAGTGTACATTAGGATATATTTTTATATCCTAACTCAATGAATTTCACATTTTTTTGAACAGGTCGTAGATAATCACCAGTAGTTCCATTAAAGAATCACTAGATCTCTCTTCTTAAACATCTTTCCATAGAGATTATGTAGCAGAATAGTAACTTTTAAAGATTTATTTTTATTGTTTTTGACAGACAGAGAGAGAGAGAGAGAGAGATACATAGACAGAGAGAAGGCGGAGGGCCCAGAACAGTCTCCATAGTTGTACATCATTGGTTTTTCCACATAGTTTGATTCCACAGGTGGGCGGGGCTGCACAGGGCAGGAACTGGGCTGGGGTCTCGCCCCAGTGAGAACTGAACTGGGGGCACTCCACAGTTCAGCATATGGGTCCGCACGGGCCGGGGCCGGGGCCGGGATTCGATCCTTGGTCTCCAGGGCTGCAAAGTGAGCGCTTAACCCACTGAGCCATCCCGGCTTCCCCAGAATAGTAACTTTTAAAAGCAATACTCTGTACATTTTCAACTCAAAATATTGTAATCTCATACTAACATTTCAGTAAGTATAGTAAAACTACATAGATTTTTAAAAGTTTAGGATTGCCTTCAAAAATTTTTCCTACTAAGCAAAATGTACAAGGAAAGTTATAAACATTACAAATAAGATGTATGAACTATTTTAGAAATCTGTAAATAAGAGTTATATAGGAGGGGGACCCAGGTGGAGCTCACCGCCACCACCTTAGAGAAGTGAGAAGAGGTCACACCGGGGCTAAGACACCAGAGTTGCCACTGGAGATGAGTCGGCTGCTGAGCAATTGCCACCACAGAGGCCTGCCTGCCTGTTCACCTCTCCCCCTGCCCTGTTCACAATGCAGCCTGCTTCTACAAAGTGGTACGATCCAAGGGACTGACTGTGTGTCTTCATTGAATTTTGTGTTGAAGTCAGTAAAGATGTTAACATAAATTTTGAAAAATCCAAACTTACATTCACTTGTCCTGGAGGAAGTGATAATTTTAAACATTTAAATGAAATTGATGTTTTTCAATGCATTGATCCAAATGATTCCAAGCTTAAAAGAACAGATAGGGGAAGCCAGGATGGCTCAGTGGGTTAAACGCTCACTTTGCAGCCCCGGGGACCGAGGATCGAATCCCGGCCCCGGCCTGTGGAGACCCATGCTGAACTGGGGAGCGCTCCCAGTTCGGTTCTCACTGAGGTGAGAACCTGACCCAGTTCCTGCCCTGTGCAGCCCCATGCCCACCAGTGGAATCTATGTGGAAAAACCAGTGGAGACTGTTCTGGGCCCTCCCTCTTCTCGCTCTCTGTCTGTGTCAAAAACAATAAAAATAAATCTTTAAAAAGAATGGATAGATCAATTTTATTTTGTTTATGAACAGGAGAATCTGGCCAGTCATGGCCAAGGTTAACAAGAAAGGGCAAAGCTTAATTGGCTTGGTGTGTACTTCAGTAATTGGAAAGACAGGGAAGGTGATTCAGATGAAGACATGTCTAATTTTGATCTTTTCTCTGAGATGATGAACAACATGGGTGGTGATGAGGATGTAGTTTTACCAGAAGTAGATGGACCAGATGATATTTCATAGGACAGTGATGATGAAAAAATGCCAGATCCGGATTAAGGAATGTTGTCACCAGATTTTGAGAAAGAAAAATAGCTTCTCTGCAAGATTTCATAATTGAGGGAATTCCTGAGTTGATAGCTCTGAAGGCAGATAGATGTTGTATTTGCCTCCTTTAACCCAGGTTTCAACCTGTTTTTCTTAAAGACTTCACTAAGGGTTGATATGTACCGTTGTATGGGACAATTTTAAGTTGGCTAAGACAATAACCTTATGCATGAATGAACATTTTCCAGACTTCCATGACACTGTTGAGGTCCTAGGCAGTTGATAAAGTAGTTGTGATAAATAAAAACATTTTACCTGAGTCTCCTTTACTTCATCACACAGCTACTGATATGATAGGAAGCTCTGAGCTTACAGAAGGATAACTAAAGTTTTAGATTTTAGAACATGGACTCAAACTGGTTGAAACAAATTGGTTGATACCATAAACTGGTGTAAACTGTTGTTCCTCTGTTATATTCTTCAGGATTGGTCCACTAAAGTTTTTTTTATTTTTTTTATTGTTAAACTTATTGGGATGACATTGGTTGGTAAAAATTACACAGGTTCCAGGTGTACAATTCTACATTACTTTTTCTATGTGCGTATTGCATTATGTGCTCACCACCCAGAGTCAGTTCTCTTTCCATCACCATGCATTTGCTGCCCTCCTCCTCCCCCACCCCTGCCACTAAAGTTTTGTTTTTCAAAAAATTTACTTCACATTATTGTATGTATACAAGTAACAGACACTTGTCAGTGTTCCAGATGTATCTTAGCTAAAATTAGTGAATGTCCTAATTTAAATGGTTTTTGAAGCCTATACATTTGGTATTGTTAGACCCTAGAACTTCTACATCTCTTAGCATGGAGGACGAAGAAAGGCTGTATGTTGTTGCTTGAGAGTGTATATTTAGACCAAATTTGTATATGCACTGTCAGTATGGCTAACAAGTGGAAAAAACGTTAATACACTGTCAGATTTTCAATTTTTTAATTCAGTTTATACCAGGCTGAAAACTTCAATTTATGTTCATGACAGTGGGAATTATATTTTAAGATTTATTTTATTGTTTTTTGATGGAGACAGAGAGAGACAGAAGGGGGAGGGCCCAGAGCAATCTCCATAGTTGTACATCATCAGTTTTCGACATGGTTTTGTTCCAAACAGGTGGGTAGGGGCCACACAGGGGCAGGAACTGGGCTGGGGGCCTCCTGCATGGGAGGCACGCCCCCTCAAGCCAGGGGATGAACAGGGGAGTGGGGGGAGAACCGAACTGGGGACCTCTCTCATGGCAAGCCACACCCCAGTTCGGCATATGGGTCTGCATGGGCCAGGGCCAGGATTCGATCCTTGGGGCTATGAAGTGAGTGCTTAACCAGCTGAACCATCTTGGCTTCCCCAGTAATTTTTTTTTTTAATGTCTACATTCTTTCTAATAAACTGTTGGAATTTATTGGCTATCAAAAAATAAAAAAAGTTTATAGGAAATATGTACTATATTATACATGAGTTCTGTCTAGTACAAATATAAATTTATATAGCCATCTTTAAAAATAGTAAAAAGAAACAAGTGAAATAAACCTTAATATTTTTTTCTTTAATCAGGTATATCAATATTATCATTTCAAACATGTAATCAATATAAAAACTTAATGAGATATTTTACATATTTTGTGTGTGTTAAGTCTTCAAAATCTAGTGTGGGGGAAGCTGGGATGGTTCAGCCGGTAAAGCACTTGCTTTGAAGCCCTGAGAACCGTGGATCAAATCCCGGCCCCGGCCCATGCGGACCCACATGCTGAGCTGGGGTGTGCCCCCAGTTCAGTTCTTGCCGGGACCTATGTGGGAGGCTCCCAGCCCAGTTCCTGCCCTGTGCCCGCCTGTGGAGTGAAACTATATGGAAAACTAATGTCAACTATGGAGACTGCTCTGGGCCCTCCCCCTTCTCTCTGTCTCTCTCTGTCTCTGTTTCTCTCTGTCAAAAATCAATAAAATAAATCTTTAAAAAAAAAAATCTAGTGTGTATTTTATACTTAATGCATATCTCAATTTGGATGCAAAGTTTTCACCAGAAATACATGTTCAGATTTCATAAAATCTCTATCAACTGATAAAGTAGATTCACATACCCAAGTTGTTTCAAACATACTTGAAAGTTTTTCAATAACTAAGTTAAGCAACAGCTTTTAAGTTTACATTTAAGTTAATTAAAATGATATAAAATTAAAATATTCAGTTTCTCAGTGACACTGGACACATTTCCAGTGCCCAATCACACATGTGGCCAATGGCTGTCATATTAGTGCAATTACAGGCTTTCTACAGAAGTAAAAGAAAATATAGCTGTCTCCTACTTTTAACATCTAGCTTACAAATTACTCAATTTCAAATAGGGTCTCTTACCCTATGGGAACTGAAACCACTGTTCTGTAAGCCTGCAGAAGCTACTCTTACCTGAAGAGGCTGATACCCCTGGATTCTCAGGAGATGTCCACCCTAAAACACACAAACATATATGGGTGAAATCCCTGTTTTGGATACTGCTGCACCGAGGCATGGTTGAAGCATCATCCACATCTTTGGAGGCCCTTCTCTTTTCTTGGGAATAAGACTTCTCCAGGTTGTGCTGTGCGGGATCTGGGATGGGAACAGGCAGGAATAGAAGCATTATTTTGTTACTGATGGTATCCCTGATTACAAATTCTAACATCTTTTTCTTCAAAAACAAAATTATAAAGGGTGATTAGGTGTTGTAGGATTATAGATCAACTGAGGTGGACCTAGGAATTTTTCATCTCCTAACTTTGTTTCTTTGAGAAAATGTTGCATGTTGCAAGCAACAAACATGCAAATAGATTTTGGAATGTGATTCCATTTGCAAGGTAGCCAGGAAAAAAGCACAAGGGAAGAGGATGGGAAGAGGATGGGAGATGCCTGTTTTATTATAGAAAAGTGCAAAAGCCTGAATATTGAACTTTGATGCGTCAGCCTAAATCGTCACTTGTCACCTATATGACCTTGATTACAACTCTGAAACAAAAACAACCCATTCTGCTTTAGGTATTACTCAACTATCAGATCACCTTTAGAGTTTTTTGTTATTTTGTTTGCTTTGGGGAGGGTGTGTGTGTGTGTGTTTGAAACAGTTTGTCTAGAAAATAATCATTCATCTTTTAGTTTTAGCTACTATTCTTTTTTATGGTATACTTAAAGTTGATGCTTGAAATTTGAGATCTAGTTACAGATAAAATTTTTTCTTTCAGAAGAGACTTGTCCCCATGATGTTTGTGTAATCTTAGGAGGTACCTAAGGGAGGGGAGCGAGTTTCAGTTCTTTATAAATGAGGTGACAACTCCAACTGTGTGTAGAAAACTGGAGGAGCGGAGCTTCAGAAGACCAACATCTTAGAGGAATTCTGGGACCTAGGTAACCTAGGTAAGGCCCAGTGCTCTCCATTCTTTAGGCCTTCCTACTTAGTGTATCTTGATGGTCTTTTTAGATCTCTTTTTCTAGAAGGAACCTTTGAAGAAATGGATAAAACTTCTGTGTTGTTTTGGATATTCGTTGACATCTAAGCCAAATTAGTTGGCTTTTTAATGTTAAATAAAATGTTCAGTGGCTTTTAGTACTCAGTGAGCTTTAGGAACCCCTTTATTTTAATATGATGCCAAAAGTAGGTTAGTTATAACACTTAAAACAGCCTGATATACTAATACTGAATGTAATTAATTCCTCAAAAATTAGGATTATTTCCATATAGGAAAAATATTTTTCCCAATGTAATATGACAACCTATTTTAGATTATTTAAAATATTTTCTTAGATGAAAATTTAAGAGCATATATAAAAGTTGTTATGCTCCAAAGAGTCTGATTCTTTTATTTTAAAATTCATTATATTCATTATACTGAACAAAAAGATTGTTCTGTTGACTTGAGAAACAAGTGGTACATATTTTTGTTATACCTGGGTTTTCACTGTGATGATATTTGTTGTTTTAGTAGAACTTGACCTATATATTATTTCATGGGAAAAAGAAGAAACTAAATGTTTGCTAGCCACCTACCACTTTGTGCTGTTATATGTTGGTGGATAAAAATCTCAAGTCGCATTGTGAAGTTTTATTGCTATGCTCTGTATTTTTAGTACCTTGTAGAGACTGAATCTGCAAATCATCTTTGAAAGATAAAGATTTGATTTGATGTGGCAAGCCTGAAAGTTATTCTCTAAATAAAATTGTGTATTCTGGGAAAAAGCTGGACTAATGCCACACTCAAATGATGTTAACCATGGACTCCTTGATTAGACCTGGTTTGTTTTTTGCACATACTATATAGCTCCATAAAGATGATCAACTTTCAACAGGCATGAACAGATGTCCTGACTTCATCAGAAATTGTTTTCACATTGTCAGGCCTTTCACACAAGGCTGTCATCACCTCTGTTAGTCAGATTTTTTTTTTTTTGACAAGAGAGAGAGAGAGAGAGAGAGAGAGAGAGAGAGAATGAGAACACTGAACTGGGGGAACTCCCCAGTTCAGCATATGGGTCCACACGGGCTGGGGCCAGGACTTGATCCCCGGTCCCCAGGGCTGCAAAGTGAGCGCTTAACCCACTGAGCCATCCTGGCTTCCCCTGTTAGTCAGATATTGTTGAGATACTTTGAAAACTTTTTTCCAAGTGTTGGTTTGGATGCATAGACTTTGTTGTTTACCTATAAGATTCTGTTAATGGTCAAGTGGTATCCTTTTCCGCCAACAGAAATAAAAAGAAGAAAATGAAAAGCAAAAATGAGAAAGTATAGCATAGGCTGTATTGATTTGAACTTTAAAGTATTTAATACTAGGTACTATAATCTAAGTTTCATGAAAGGCTTTTTTGTTTTACTCACTGCTATATCCTCAGTACCTGGAACAGAGCCTGGCTTGTAATAGGTGCTCAGTAAGTATTCATTAAATAAATACTTACTGTTTCTGTGAGAGGGTTGACCATATACCTTTTTTATGGTAAACAGAGCCTCATCTCTGATGATGAGCATTGGTTGGTGTTGTAGATACTGTAATTCCATTTACTCCTCTTTAATCTCAATTGAGAGGGTATATTCAGAGACTGCTTCAACCTTCAGGAGGGCTGAAAGGGTGCCTTTTACTGCAGAAGAAAAAAAGAAGGGAAAGCTAATTCTGTTTCCTTTGGATCTCAGAGTTAAAGATGGAAGAAATGTAAGTTCACTAGGCAAGAACTGGTCTTTTTCCCATAAAAAATACATTATTTTTTACCATTTAAATAATTTTTAAGCTTACAATTCTGTGGCATTAAGTATATTCACATTCATCACCACCATCCATCTCCAGAACTTTTTCATCATCCCAAACTGAAATTGTACCCATAAACAATAATTCCCTACTGCTCCCTCCCCCAGCCCCTGGCAACCACTCTTCTTTCTACATAAATAAGTGAAATCGTATAATATTTGTCCCTTTGTGTCTCATTTATTATTATTTTTTTAATGCAACGCTTTTGCTTGGAGACTTGATAGTTTTTCTTCCTCCTGGGTTTCTAGTTTTTGCTTTGTGATGCATGCACAGTAAGTATCCAAAGACTAGTTAATTCAACAGTTTGTTGCATACCGCTAGGGGGTTATTAAAGCTTTGAAATTGTGATTCCTAATCTGTATGTCAGTAGGCTTATCTCCTCCAAGTCTTGCTGATAAACCTGCACTGACAGTAATATCAAAGATTAGTCTCTCTTCATGTTTCATAAAGCAAATTGTTTTCCTTATAGCCTGATTGTGAGCTGGAAATTTACTGGTACATTGTTGATAATTGTTTGTATAGACATTAAGACAAACTCTATGTAAAGGACAATGGGTACCAAAGAGGTTTTCATTGCAGCTTTATTAAGAAATTATATGCTCATACTTGTTTATTTTCTGTTTTTCTATTTCACTGTATCTTTCCCCTCCCTCCCTCTCTCCCTCCCTCCTCTCTTCCTCAGTCCCTTCCATGGACCAAATATAAATAAAATAGTAATGGCTTTCTATCGGTCTACCTGGAGGGAGAGGGAGGAGGAGAGTAAGAACTAAAACTGAGGAAATACCCTTAATGTTTTGTTTTGTTTTGTTTTTTCCCAAAGGACAGAAACTAACTGATTGAGGAAAAAAATGAATATACTGGGAGATCTGATTGGTAAAGAAACAAAGAAGGAGAAAGGGAGAACCTAGGAGAATGATTTAAGAAGTAGCTTGTGCAATTTAGATTTCAAACAGGATCTTATTATCTATGAGCGATTTTCAAGTCTCCTTACCCCGAACATTGAATACAGTCAAGTGATTTTCTATCACTAATATCCCCTGCTCATTTACAATGGGCAGATCTCTTCTGCTTTCCTTGACCCATTTTTTCAACCTATAAAGTTGGAGGGTCAATAACGAGATTCAACCATAAGAATTTGGGCTGCAGCCATTAGAATATGAAAGGCATTTTTAATTTCAATTTTTATGATGTCTACAGATGCAGGCGGCAGGTGGTGGTATGCCAGAGACAAGTATTGCCAATGAAGAATTACTCCAAACCAAGATTAGCTCCTTTTGGAGAGATGGAAATCTATGAGATAGAATATACTACCCTCAGTACCATGGGATTTCTGTGACTTTCAAGATGCTAGGAGACTCTTCCAGTCCTTCCTGTTTAACTATGAATGAACATTTCTCTTGCCATTATTTCCTGCCCTAGGTCTCCCCCATTTAGATTGCCAGCATTTAGAAAGTGTACTAGTCACAAATAGATTTTTGCATTTCCCATTCCTTGTTATAGGGCCCTCTTTCAATTCAATATGCTTTTATTGGCACTTACTTTGGTTTTCTTCACAGCAGCAGCTGTTAATTAGTGACAGTTTTGAGCAAGCAGTTTGTCATTTTTGGCAGTGGTAGGGGACATCCATAGTAATTCAAGGCTATATTTTCATTTGCTAAGTTTACTTTGCTACATGGAAATATGTCTTAAATAAAATATGGTCAGTAGCCAGCTATGGCTATATTTACTGAAATACCTTCCTGAGTTTGCCTCTGTAGTTGATGAACTCTCAGGAGATAAAAAATAGGTTCAGTGTCTGTCAGACCAGTGCATTAGTCCTGAGTCATCCCTCTAACATTAATCTCCATTGTAGATGCAGAACCTCATCCTCTTGTTTTGGCATAATAATAAATCTTTCTAAATTGTATTTGGTAGTACTCATATACATGGTAACCGAAAGAGTGAATTGTTGATAAATGTAGTGCTTTCTGTTTATACTCGACCTCTTTCTTGAGACATAAAGGAAAGAAACAGTTTAGTTTGCATAAGGAAAAAGCTTTCTTTGGAATTTCAGTTCATATTAGCATCATCACATTTCATGTATTTCTCCTCTTTAAAATTGCCACAGTGAGGTTTTGGCTCTATTTTACAAACTTGTCACAATGGTTATGGAATGGTACAACTTGCGATTACATTTACCTTGATTAGCGCCAGTGATGAGTCAAAACCTCCGTCACAGTTTCTATAAAGTATGATTCAGTCCCATTATTCCTGTAATAAGGATTCAAGTTAATGACCTCCACAGTGTTAAAAATAACATCTTGAAGGAAATAACTGACTTACCAGCCATTTCCCCCAATTTGGGTTCTTTCGGTAACACATAGGTCTACCAAAATTGTATTTAATTTAGCACACAATTACTGAACAGCTATCATATACCAGGTACTGTGTTGAGGGAATCAAAATGAAAGACACGGTTCTTGCCCTGGGATAACTTACAATGTAAGTGACTGAGCAACAGGTAAACTCAAAATTGCTTTAGTTCTTATGCCCAGGTTGTAGGGCACATTGTAATTCTAGAGAGGAAACGCCTTACATCTTTGAAAACTGGGATGATCAGAGTGATAAAAGGCATAGGATGCAAGTATTATGTTGATTCTTTCTTTAGCTAAAGGTGTTAAAGATTGTATGAGGCACCTTTCTTTCACGGGAGTATGGAATTGCCAGGCATTCTTGTTCCAAATTTCTCCTTGACATATTGCGCAACACTGTTATATTCAGAAGTTGTCTTCCAGATGATCTCCTAACGTTCAGCCAGTTATTTAATGTACACTATGCACAGTAATTTGGGTATTTCTATATTAATCTTATTAGTGTTTACCAGTTATCACAGAATTTATCATTTATACCTGCACATCAGCTTTAGGTAAATTGATGTTTAATTATTGGTATAATGGAACAGTTATCTAGATGACAACTGACTTTAGTATCCTTTATTATTCTGTCTTAGAATATTTCACAAGTTGTTTTCTCATTTGTATTAATGATTATTGTGCCTTTAATGAGAAGTGTTTTTTCCAGGCAGAAAACCAGAGGTTAGGATGTTCCCTGGTAAGTACTGGTGATGGATAATAATATAACTAACTGATGGAAACCCAATAAGGAATTTGGGAACAAATATAACAACCACTCTCCTTCGTACAGGAAATGTCACAATGTTAAGTCTAACCACAAGTGGTCAGGATCTACATTTTGGCCTTATTGGAAAGTTACCCACCCTGAGAACTGTTTTTGTTAATCTCATCCCACTCCCTTGTACCATAAAGCATTGATTTCTGATTGATTTAGAGGAGTGACGGTGAACCACCCAACTCCTAAAATAGCTTCCTTTGGTTGTTTGAACCTTTGTCATCTTGAGGTTTTCTGACCTTTAGGGAAAAGAGTCCCATTTAAAGCATTTTTGGATTGTCAAATAATTTTTGTGCCTGTTTGTAAACTGCACTTTGTGTTAATTCACTTTGTAGCTTGTATCATAAAGCAGTGTCAAACCACAGGTATCATCAGGAAAAACTCACTTGGTTATTAGGTGAGGCATTTTAATAAGTGAACTCCGAGGGTTGAGAGCATGAGCCCTGGAAATAGATAGCCAGCCGAGGTGCTCATCCTAGCCCCTTCACTTACTTGCTGCAAGGCTTTGGGCAAATTTCCTAACCCATTGGCCTGTCTCATCATCTAGAGAACGAAGATAATAATTGTACTGTCACAGGTTTTTCATGAGGATTAAGTGAGGGCACATATAAAGGACATATAACTGCATGAGTTCATGACATAATAAGAGCTCCTTGAATGTTTATTATACTATTGTTACTGTTACTGCTGTTACTACTCCTGTTAGTACTCTCTTTTTCTCCTTTCTGTGCTAATTCCTTTATTGTTATATAGGGTTTAGTAATTAAGTATAGGAAAGGCTTGAAAATGTAAGTTTCGGGGAAGCTGGGTTAAGCGCTGGCTTTGAAGCCCCGGAGACCCAGGATCGAATCCCAGGCCTGGCCCATGTGAGTTCAGTTCTTACCGGGGCCTATGTGTGTGGCTCCCAGCCCAGTTCCTGCCCTGTGCAGCCATGCGCCCACCTGTGGAGTAAAACTATATGGAAAACTAATGCTGTCAACTATGGAGACTGCTCTGGGCCCTCCCCATTCTCTCTGTTTCTCTCTCTCTCAAGAAAACAAAAACAAAAACAAAAATACAAAACACACACACACAAAAAATAAATCTTTTAAAAAAAGAAAATGTAATAGTTTATTTTGTTTTCAACATGAAACAATTTCTAGTGTGGGTAGCAGTAATTTAACTTATATAACTAATGTTTCTCCTTGAACCCCAAACTCTTCCTTTCAAAGAGGTAATCTCAGAGTGGGCTACATACTTTCCATCATCAAAACCTAGCATTTGCAGAACAAGAGCTTGTCTCACAACCTGGAACTAAGGAGTTAGAAACCGCATAGAGGGGAAGCTGGGATGGCTCAGTGGGTTGAGCGCTCACTTTGCAGCACTGGGGACTGAGGATCGAATCCCGGCTCCGGCCCCGTGCGGACCCATATGCTGAACTGGGGAGTTCCCCAAATTCACTTCTCTCTCTGTCTCTGTACCTCTCTCTCTCTCTCTCAAAAAAAATTAAAAAAAAAATAAATAAATAAATAAATAAAAACATATCGTTCTTTAAAAAAAAAAAACAACGCATAGAGCGCTACGACATGCTGTAGGAGCCTTTCTGAAGGACCTGTCATGTTTTCTTATAAGTTTTATGTAGACAACTAAGCCAGGAACCTATATGCCTGAGAAAACTTTAAAAATCTTTATTTTTCCTGACTTTTTTCACTTTTATACTCAAAAAGATCTAATTTTGTTTCCTCTAGGAAGATTGAATGCATAGATGCTTATTTAATTTAAAGAAGTCTACTCGAGAATGTGTTGTTTGCTTGGAAGTGGGCCTGTCTTCAGTATTATTCCATAATTATTTGGAGTTACTACTTAAAGAAGATTTTAGGGGAAGCCGGGATGGCTCAGTGGGTTAAGCTCTCACTTTGCAGCCCCAGGGACTGAGGATCAAATCCTGGCCCTGGCCCGTGTGGACCTGTATGCTGAACTGGAGAGTGCCCCCAGTTCAGTTCTCACTGGGGTGCGACCCAGCCCAGTTCCTGCACTGGTGCAGCCCTGTGCCCACCTGTGGAATGAAACTATGTGGAAAAACCAATGATGTACAACTATGAAGACTGGTCTGGGCCCTTCCCCTTCCCTCTGTCTCTGTATCTCTCTCTCTCTCTCTCTCTCTCTTTCTCTCTCTCTCTCTCTCTCTTCTCTCTCTCTCTCTCTCTGTCAAAAACAATAAAAATAAATCTTAAAAAAGAAAAAAAATTTTAAGCATATTTTCTGTCCTCTTCCCGTTTTCATTCTTAGTTGTACCTAGTCGTTTCTCCATGTCTAATCTAAGAAACTTATATAGTCTTTGTATATGTACTTTTCTAATTGTCAGCATTGGACCCAGCTAGTGCCTTAGCATGTTGGATGACAATTTGAAAATAGTTTGAGAAGAGGAAAGCTAAAGATTTATTTTCATATCAATTAACTAATGACCTTACATGTTGTCACATTTATTATAGTCGACATACCACTATATTTTTAGGTCGATACTTCTGGAGCATTAGTATAAAGTCTAGGATGGTTCCAGTCCTGTCTTTTTCCTTGTGTTATTAAGTTCACATTAAATCTGGTAGTTCCTCACAGTTCCACTACTGTTTTAAAGGTTTAGCTCCATGTGATCTTATTGTCTTTAATTTAGTCAAGTGAGACACTTTACATTGCATAGGTTCTGGGTCTCACATTTGCTTTGTTTTTCTTTGGAGCTTTACTGGAAACCAAACTCTATTGCGTACAAGCTGCAGAAGCAGGAGGGGAAGTTGGCAAGAACTAACTGCTCTCTGTTTGGTCTGTTTGAGGCACCTGACCTTTTGGAAGGAAATCGCTGCTCTTTGCTTCTTCCTGTAACAGTGCAGCCTGTGAAAGAACAGAGACACATAGGCTTCTGTCGTTAACCTGGCTGATGTCTTGGGGCAAAGGCTGTCAGTTAAGAGGTGGGAGTTTTTCGGTGCATCTGCTGCATGTTGTAGGAACATGCACTGAAGCTCATGGCGCTAAGTTGTGTGTAGATATCCCAGTACATATATAGGGAGAGATAATCTGTTTCCAGAAAAAGTAGTTTGTTTTAGTAAAACTAAAATTGTATTTTATTGTGAAGTCCCAGTGTTAATGCGGTCGTAAATACTTTAATTCATCTTAATGTTGACTGTCCTAATATCATTAATACTGGATAACCTTTTTTTTCTCCAGGAGGCCAAACATTTTGGTTTTCTAAGACATGGTGAATTCTTATTTAAATGTCATTTCATATCAGAATTAAAATTAGCTTCTTAACACCTGTTGGACCCACCTTTTCTGTAGGACTTGTTTTGTGTGAACACAATGAGTATTATACCCCACACACTGGGA
This sequence comes from Craseonycteris thonglongyai, assembly GCA_004027555.1. NCBI lineage: Eukaryota > Metazoa > Chordata > Mammalia > Chiroptera > Craseonycteridae > Craseonycteris > Craseonycteris thonglongyai. The sequence continues at coordinate 9,689 of PVKE010006551.1, read as the reverse complement.
TTTCTTCAGAAAGCTGCAGTCAGTCGGGCCTCATAAATGGAACATCGTCCAGTGAGCAAACAAAGGAACTAGCTGATGAGGCATTTCTCTCTTAAAAGAGAAGATTTTAGTTTTCCATTACTTCAACCAAAACACATTTAGGTTAATTTTCTATTTTTTAAAAGGATTTTCATTTAAATAACTTTAGAAGCAAAAAATGAAGTAGATGTGATTATTGGTAAATGCAGAGAACACAGCTACCCTAAAAGAGGGGAGAAACGCTCTATTCTTTGCTTAGTTTGGTTCTGTGGATAGGTGTGCTTTTCCAGTACATGAGTAGTTGGGTCTCTTTTCCAGGTTTACTGTTGATAGTAAAGATTGTTGAGTGAGCGCTGGTGTGGAAGTACACAAAAGGTGTAGAGTGTAACCTACGGAGAATTATCTCAGGGAGACTTTAGCAAGATTGCCCTATAGTGCTGCCTTCCTGTTTTTAGAGACTGGCCTGATCTGTTTAACCTTCATGGGATGGTGTACAAACCTTGCTGTGGCATTACATATAGGTTCTGGGCACAAAATAAGTTCCTATCAACCAAGCGGGCAGATTTTTCCCCAGTTCTGTTGGCTTTTGGGTAGGTGCAAAGTTAGGACCCATGGCTAAGGCTTCCTGAGATCTGATCTAGAGGTCTTGAGTTGTTGCCCTTTACTATCCAGGGCCTTCTCAGAGACCCGTTGTATTCAGATGTGCCAGTAGAAATTCTGACCGAGGATTGTCCAGCAGCCTCAAATCATCTCTTTCTTTTCCATAATGCAGATGGCCATTATTCGTGGGCTACAGCAAATGTTTTTAGTTATCTGGAAAATGTAGTGATGTAATTTCTTTCCGAATGGGTTGATCAAGTTGCTAAATGGATTTCAACACAGAGAACGATAATGCACAGGCATTCAAGCTGCAGTTCCATGTGGCCCAAGGGAACCCAGCTTCTCTGACACCATCCTACGCGCTGCAGCAGAGTCTGAGAAGTCCAGATTTTTATGTATTGCCAGGGTCAACTTCAAGATGAGAGTCAAACCTCTAGTCTCCTTGCTTATTTTATTTTATTTCATTTTTGCTCTGAATTTTGCTGTATAAATCTTTTTAATTATTAAAAAGTTGAAAGAACAGAACAATGAACTCATACACATTTTTGCATAGACTGATCTGTTGTTAACAGTTGTTGCATTTAGGTAACACTTCTCTCCTTTGAGAGTAAATTGCAGACATTATGACTTTACCCTTAAATACTTGAGTATGTATCTGTCTACCAAGAACAGGGTCATTCTATATAACCTCAATGCCATGACCACATTTCAGAAATTTAGTATTAATATAATAATGTTCATGATATAGGTTATATTTAAATTTAATATTTTAATTTTTAATTGCCCCATTAGGGGTCGGGGAGGAGGGCGGGAGCATCAAATATGGGGTGATGAAAAGAGAACTGACTCTGGGTGGTGAGCACATAATGCAACACATAGACAATGTAATGTAGAATTGTATACCTGGAACCTATGTAATTTTTACCAACCAATGTCACCCCAATAAATGTAACAATAAAAAAAAATTGTCCCATTAATGTCCTTTAGAACTGTTATTTTTTAAATTGTGCAGTTATGTCCTTTTAGTTTCCTTTAATCTAGATCAGTTCCACATTTTTCTGTCTTTCATGAGTCTCACAATTTGGATTGGTCTGATTTTTTTCTTTATGAGTAGAGGTATAGCATTTAGTTTGTGTTTTCTTTTCAGTATGTAACATTTGGAGGTCTAAAATGTCAGTTTGTCCCATGATCGGGGGGATGTTTGATTTTTGGTTAAGGTGTTGTCCTCCAGCTTTCCCACTGAAAATGTACTTTTTCCCCTTTGTGAATAATAAGTAATATGTGAGGTAATATTTTGACACTGTATGACTATCTTGTTCCCCAAGTACGAGTATTACTTAATGATTTTAGTAGTTATGATGATCCTTGTCTGAGTCTACTCAATTTTTGAGATTGTGTTTTTTGGCCAAGATATCTTCTATTTAGGTGACAGTGTTAAATATACTCATATGATAACCCTCTGTTTAAGACTTGGTCTTTGTTTAGCAAATAGCTCCCCTCCTCCCTCCTTTCCTTCCTCCCCTTCTCTCTACCTTCACTTCCCTTCTCCCTCCCTTACTGCTTCCTCTTTTTCCCAAAATTATATGTAATGATTTGGCTGTGACGGAAAGATTTATGACTGATTGTCTTCCCAGAATATTATCATCTCTGCTTGCCTGGGCAAATTTTTCCTTGTTTCTTTGTGAGCCAAATACTTTTATTCTCTCTGTTCTCTTCCCATCTGTTTAATAATCTGATTTTGTTAGAGAATTGCCTTCCTGATTGCTTATAAAGTAGTGTTTAGAAATTATTTTTAAAGAGCAGATGGCTGTGGTATTGACCTACTTCTGGATGGGAAAGTTTTACTCTAACCTTCTTACCTGCTGTTAGGCCAATTTTAATATGAACAAAGTTTTAATCCTTTATTACTACTATGTATTTAATTTTTTCTGTCCTGCCAAGTTCTTACTACTAGGTAACCACCACCACCAAGTACATATAATAATGTTGGTATTGACACAACTAGGGAACTTGCTCTTTATATTCCATCTTAAGTCCTTTAGTCATTAAATGGTGCTGATATGTTTAACAGTTTTGAATCCTGATTCCTTGCCTTATACTTTTCAGATCAGAAACAATGTTTATATACCTTTTGTTTCATCTGCCAGTTAGACCAAGCCTTTCCTAAAATCAGAGCCTTCAAGTATTAGGTTTCTTATTCTAATTTCTTATTTCTTTTCTTTCTTTAAATTATGAAATATAGCAAACATACAGAAAAGTACAAAAAAATAATATGATCAACCAACACAAGTCCTCCAGACAATGTGGTACTGTGGTAGAAGTATGGGCTCTGGGGCCAGACTGCCCAGATCCAGCCCAAATAAATGGTGCCCCCCGCTAGTATAGGACCTGGGGCAAACATTTCACTCTAAAAGGAAACCCCATACCCACTTAAAGTCACTCCCTATTACCCCAGCCCTTGACACTCTGTCTCTATGGATTTGCCTATCTGCACATTTCATGTACATGGAATTTACAATGGAATTTATAATTTTCAAGGTTCATCCATGTTATAGCATGTATCAACACTTCATTCCTTTTTATGTCTGATTATATTCTATTTATTTATTTATTTATTTTGAATATTTATTTATTTATTTATTTTTGACAGAGAGAGAGAAAGAGAGAGAGAGAGAGAGAACTGAACTGGGGGAGCTCCCAGTTCAGCATGTGGTTCCGCACGGGCCGGGGCCGGGATTCGATCCCTGGTCCCCGGCGCTGCAAAGTGAGCGCTTAACCCACTGAGCCATCCCGGCTTCCCCAATTTTTAAAGATTTATTTTTATTGTTTTTGACAGAGAGAGAGAGATACAGAGAGAGAGAAGGGGGAGGGCCCAGAACAGTCTCCATAGTTGCACATCACTGGTTTTTCCACATAGTTTCATTCCACAGGTGAGTGAGGGGCTACACAGGGCAGGAACTGGGCCGGGGTCTTCACCCGATAAGAACTGAACTGGGGGCACTACCCAGTTCAGCATATGGTTCTGCATGGGCTGGGGCAGGGATTCCATCCTCAGTCCCCGGGGCTGCAAAGTGAGCGCTCAACCTGGCTTCCCCTATGTCTGATTATATTCTATTTCATTCATTTTATTTTTCCATTTGTATTCATATTCATTTATCAATTAATGGACATTTGGGTTGTTTCTCCTTTTTGGTTATTATGAGTAATGCTACTATGAATGTATGTGTACAAAGTTTTGTGGACATATGTTTTCAACTCTCTTAGTCATGTACCTAAGAGTGGAACTGCTGGGTCTTATAGTAATTCTATGTTTAACCTTTTGAAGAGCTGCCAGATTGTTTTCCAAAATTGTTACACCATTTTTACAATCCTATTTAATTTGCTGAGCCTCAATTTCCTCATCTATAAAGTGAGGAAAATACTAGTGCCCCTCCTAAGGTTTTGTGAGGATTAAATTAGTAGATTCATAAAATCACTTATTGTAATAAATAATATAGTAAATGCTCAGAAATGACAGTAAATGATAAACCTGGATGGTGGATAATAACACTAATAAATGTTATTTTAATTTTCTTTTAAACTTATTTCCAAAATTTTTTTTAGATGAATAAAAATATTTGTTAATAATTTACACTTTAATTAAAGTATGAGTCAGATGTGTCCTTGGAAGGAATAAGATTCTTATTTTCCCTCAAGTTTAGTATACAGCAGATACTTTGTTCAATGTTGTTTCATTATAATATTGATGAGATGTCATAGGAACTTAACTCATGTTTATACCCATTAGCCTGTGATAAAATTGGTTTCATTACACGTGGTTTCTCAGAACCTATCGATGACATTAAGTGAGAACTTACTGTAATTAGGGCAGTCTTGCTCTTATTACAATACCCTTCACAATTCTTAGTTCTTATTCAGAGGTGAAAAGAGACCATCCTCCCACTGCCTTTCCACCCTCCATTTCTCATCCATCGAAGTCTTTGTGCCAGTGAAATTGATTTAAAAATGGGAATACAGTTTCATTTTTTAAAAGGAAGGTGAAGTTTGTACTGCAGAATACTGGTTAAGGAGAAAGACAGCAAGAACTGTTTATGGAGGATTGACTTTAGAAAAATATAGTCTATTGAAGTGTGTTAAAATTAAAGATGGGGAGAAGGAAACTGCCTTTGTAAGTTTAGTGTTGTAAAAGTCAGAATAATATTGAGCACCTACAATGCACCAACACGCTTAAGCATCTACACATATTATCTCATTCTTTCTACAACTGCCTGAGGGATGTTAAGTATTATTCCTGTTTTACAAAATAAGGGAGCTGAGGCACAGAGAGGTTTATGAGGTTAAATTTTTTGTAGAACTCTATTTTGATGAGTTTGCCATTATCTCCAGAACTTTAACCCCATTTTAGACTCTTCTACTCTAGAATGGCATGGGAGGGAGTAGTGGTTATGGAATGGGATGGAGGCTAGGAGTGATAACTGCTTTAAATGACACACAGGAGTCCAGCAAACCAAATTCCAGCACACATTATAAACCCCCTACTCCCACCCCAAACTATAATTCAGTTGCCCCATTTGCATTGGGAGCCTTCTATCATGTCTTTGTCCATACTTCTCTTCCCCACAGTTTAGTTATGGCATGACGTTGGCCATAGTTTTCTAGGAGTCTTCAGAGAGAGTGATATTTTTCTCTACAAAAGTTCATATTTTACCTTTGAAAGGGAAAGCATCTAATACAAAGGTATTTATTATTGAGACAAAATAATTCCTAAATCCCACTCAGTCATTTATTTATGTTAGTGGACATATAATTTTTTTTTAAAGATTTATTTTATTGTTTTTGACAGAAACTGAGAAAAGCGGGAGGGCCCAGAACAGTCTCCATAGTTGTATGTCATCAGTTTTCACATGGTTTTGTTCCACACGGGTGGGTGGGGGTAGGAACACGCCCGCGGTTGGGAACTGGGCCAGCCATGCCCCCTCAAGCCAGGGATCCAACAGGGCGGGGAGGGGGGAGGGAATCAAACTAGGGGTCTCCTATATGGGAAGCACACCCCAGTTCAGCACATGGGTCCACATGGGCTGGGGCCGGTATTCGATACTCGGTCCCTAGGGCTGCAAAGTGAGCACTTAACTAACTCACTGAGCCATCCCAGCTTCCCCAGTGGACATTTATTTTTATGGTTTTCAGTAAGCCTGTAACATTGTGAGCTATTAGACTTTGAAACTTTTTTTTAACAAGTGCCTGAGGGTCCACTTTATTTGGGACTCATAGGGCACATTTGGATACTCATATATAAAGTTGGTGTAGATACCTTATGCTTTCAGGAATTGCCGTATTCTGCATCCAAGGCTGTTTGGTGTTGTTTGGAATGCTAATGAACACTAAGTGCAACTAAGCAATGCTCAAATAGATCTCATCTTTGGCTAAAAATAAGATTGTGAAGCCATTTTCCAGTCTTTAAAGAAGCCCCTGTGATGATTGAGCAAAGATAGAAACCATTTCCTTTGTCAGAACATCACACATTGAAGATGGAGCTGCGTATAAATAAGCAGAAGAGGGCATGTGTTGAGGACAGAGGTACAGCCCCTGCATGTGTGGAGTATCTAGCATTCAATGGCAGGATAAAGACTGGTGAGGAATGGTAGGGAATCAGCTTATACCAGGTGCAGGCATAATCTAGTAGTGGTTGTGAAGAGTTTTGACATGTATGAAGAAAAGCACTACTTAGAGTCTATATTTAATTGATACAGTTGTGAGGGGGAGTGTTTTTTCTTTTTTTTTTCTCTAAACCACATATTTTAAATTGATACATGATAATCTCAGTGAGTTATCTCACATTCCATGTATATATAATTCTTAGTTAAAAAGTAAAATAAAAATAATTCTGTATTATTTTGTGTACCTTTATTTTAAGTTTTGACTAGTAGTAGGCAAAATCTGTTTTTCAGTTTTATCAAAGCATTCTAATGTAGTGAAATTAAAGTACATTGTAGTTATCAAAATAAGGTAGTTACCACTTTATATTTCCAGCTATTATTCTTCAGATTACATTTTAGAAAATAACTATTATGACATGTTCATGTTTAGGGCCATAAAGATATTTTGACAAAATTCTGGGAGCTCGGCAATACATTCTTTGATAAAAATTAAGAATATAAATCCTTTTTTTTTTTAAAGGTTTATTTTTATTGTTTTTTGACAGAGAGACAGACAGAGAGAAGGGGGAGGGCCCAGAGCAGTCTCAATAGTTGACAGCATTAGTTTTCCATATAGTTTTACTCCACGGGTGGGCGCAAGGCTGTGCAAGGCAGGAACTGGGCTGGGAGCCTCCCACATCGGCCGGGCAAGAATTGAACTGGGGGCACACCCCTGTTCAGCATATGGGTCCACATGGGCCGGGCCCAGGATTCGATCCTCTGGCTCCGGGGCTTCAAAGCAAGTGCTTAACCCGCTGAGCCATCGCAGCTTCCCCAACCTTTCTTTCTTAAAACAATTATAGACTCCTGTAACATGCTCAGCCAGCAAGACATGTGAAATATTTACCAAATACTGGTATTTGGTATGTATTTAATCACTCAGCAAATGTTTATTGACTGCTTATCATGACAAACCACTGTACAAAGCACTGGGAACACAGTAGGAAATAAATGTGCTCCCTTCAATTACTATTTTTTTTAAAGATTTATTTTATTGTTTTTGACAGAGACAGAGAGAAGGGGGAGGGCCCAGAGCAATCTCCATAATTGTATGTTATCAGTTTTTGACATGATTTCATTCTACACAGGTGGGTGGGGGCCTGCGCAGGGTGGGAACCAGGCCAGGGGCCTCCCACATGGTAGGCATGCCCCCGCAATTTGGGGTCTGAACCAGGGGCCTCCCACATAGGAAGCTCTCCCCAGCGAGAACCAAACAGGGGGCACACCCCAGTTCAGCATATGGGTCCACATGGCCAGGGCTGGGATTTGATCCTTAGACCCTGGGGCTGCAAAGGGAGTACTTAACCCACTGAGCCATCCGGGCTTCCCCCATTTACTATTCTTAAGAGTTCAGTGGGAAAGATAGACAAAAACAACAAAAACTAAGGAAAAATTACAAATTGTAGTATATGTTATTAAGGAACAAATAGACTATTGTAAATAGAGTCATCCAAATTATAAAATCTATTTCAATTTATTGCCTTAGTATTTCATGCTAATATTTTGTTCCATAATAACTTGGAAAAGAGATGATAGATTTGACTAAATTGTGTGTGTACAATTATTTATAAATGAAAACATTTTACTGATTGTTTATGTGCCAGGCACTGTTCTAGGCCCAGGAGAAGGAGCAGTGAACAAAACAGTTATTGTGTTTGTGGTGATTTCACCCTAGTGGGGAGACAGTAAATAAATATGTGGTAAATATCAGGATGTGATAAATAATATGAAGAGAATAAAGCATACTGGAATAGTGACCAGAGTGCTCTTTTATTTGGATGGACTGAGAAGTCTCTGAGGAGAGAAAAACTTTCTCACAATTTTTCTTCTTTTGTTTCTTGGATCAATTCAGTTAATGAACACAGGATGCAAGATAATTTTTCTGTCTATTGGTATTGTTCAAATATTCATTAAGAGAGCTGTCTTCTTTCTAATTCCTTACCACTAAAAGAAATTAATACCTGCCTTCTTCATTCCTTTTTCATTCTATACACCTAAATGCTTAAGTACCTTTATTCATTCATCTATCCATCCATCCATCCATCCATCCACCCACCCTTTACCTTTTAGATGGATGGATGGATGGATGGATGGATGGATGGATGGATGGATAGATAGGAAGAAACATGCTTTGGTATCTGTTTCAAGTTTCCAAAATCTTGAGATATGATTTATTTAATTAAAAATCACATTGTTTAGGGGAAGCCAGGATAGCTCAGCAGGTTAAGTGCTTAATTGCAGCCCCAGGGACTGTGGATCGAATCCTGGCCCCGGCCTGTGCGGACCCATATGATGAACTGGGGTTTGTCCCCAGTTCAGTTCTCACCAGGGTGAGCTTTCCATTTGGGAAGCCCCTAGTTTGCCCCCTCCCCCTCCCAGCTCAGGGGGCCATGCCTCCCATGTGGGAGGCTCCCAGCCCAGTTCCCACCCTGCACGGCCCCTCCCCACCTTCGTGGAACAAAACCATGTTGAAAACTGATGATGTACAACTATGAAGACTGATCTGGACCCTCCTCCTTCTCTCTATCTCTCTCTGTCTTTTGTAAAAAACAATAAAATCTTTAAAAAAAAATTACATTGTTCAATTAAATGTCTTCCAGATGTTTGATTATAACATGGAATTGCTTCTGAAGAGAGCTCTTTTATGCAAGTCTTTCTACCAGTAAACTCTCAGCCATTGAAATTTGATGTCTTAGGTGATCTTACAGTGACCCCAGCCTTAATGCCCCAAAGCCCTAAATAAAGCTGTACACTACTCAAGTGTTCTATAGCATTGCACAAGTCTAAAATAGGTAACTGGCAGCCACCCCACACCTCATTGTTGGCTAACTGACTTGTCCCATAAATAGCTCAGTGTTACACGATCGACCAACAAATAACAGATGGGATTTTTGTTTCCTAACACATATGTAGTCTCTGGTATTCAGCAAAATCAAGGTCTTAATTCACTGGACTCTAATTGTAACATAGCTTTTGGGAGAATTGTGTAAATCAGTGGCCAAATTGTCTTGGATGGGATTCAAGATAGCCCTGCTTTATACCAAATTCTACATTATGGATCAGAGTGTTAGAGCAAGATTCAGTTTTAATCCTGATGAAAGTAATGTTGCTGCCGTAGTCCGGTTAAGCCCAGATAGTTTCTGCCAAGTGAATTAATAAAAATTATCAGGTGGTTCTGAGAAGACATCATGATAGTTTTATAAAACTGTTTTTCTGAAATCAAGGGCATGTTTTAAAAACCTACCCACTATTGGAATATAATGGTTGTGTCTGACTCTTGGCTGAGATATATTATTTTTATGTCAGAAAGATTTGTAAAGGCTATAATTTAACAGAACATTGCTTCATAAATTCCCTAGCAGTAACTCAGAAGGT